>JAJDFG010001425.1:0-12500 GCA_021039105.1 Scomber colias
GAACGTCGGAGCGATTCAGATCTTCAACAAACAGACTGAAGCTGAACGAGTCGTCGGTCCAGTTCTACAGTTTTACCCTCATCTGTTAACGAGCTCTTCACTTCCTGTTTCTGTCAGTTTGTCGAGTAAGCAGAAAATGTTTGACGTGTAAACACAAACTTTACAACGACCCGAAGAAAATAAAGATTAAAATAAAGATTAAAATAAAGATTAAAGTTCAGATGAAGTCAGTTTATATGAAATGTTAGGACACAAAATAACTGTAAATTACTTTTTAAAACAAAATAATAAGATTATAACAATATATACACAACTATAAATATATTTAAATATAAATATAACATTTATAAAACAATTTGTCATCACATTTACTTTCTAAGTCAAAATCTAGATATAAATAATGCGATTAATACAATAATATAATAATAATTAATTAATAAATAAAAAATTATAATAAAATTATACAATTAAAAAAGCAAATTAAAAATAAAAAAATTAAATTAAACAATTTGTAAATAAAAAAAATAAATAAAATTAAACAATTGTAAAAAAATAAAATTAATTAAATAAATTTAAAAAAATACAAATAAAAAATAAAATAAATAAATAAAATTAAACAATTTGTAAATACAAAATAAAATAAAGTAAATAAATAAAATTTAAAAAATTGTAAATAAAAAAATAAAACAAATAATTTAAACAATTTGTATAAAAAAAAAAAAAAAAAAAAGAAGAAAAAAGACATTTAATAAAAATAAGTTAAAATTACACTAATTAAAAATCCAGATTAAATAAATAAATATATTCAGCTGTTATTCAAAAATGTTCTTATAGCTCACATCTCATAAAGACTTCATCACATATCACATAATATGATTTAATTTATTTATTTTACTTAATAATTTATAATAATTAATAAATATTCTGGTGCCAAATAAAAAGAGTATAAAACATATAAACATAAAAAGTGTAACATCTGCAACATTAAAAATAAAATATTAAGACTGTTGAAATGTATTTTCTGTGCCACTCCATCAGCAGCCTGTTAACACCCCCCCTCCCCCTCTCCCCTCTCCCCCCCCCCCCCCCCCTCAGGTTGACCCGTACCCCGACCCCGTGGAGGTCTCGTCAGACGTCAGGAGACCCGACACGTGTCCGTCCCGCTGAGTCGTTACTTCCAGCAGCTCAGAGACGAGCTCCATAAAAACCAGACACCGTCGTCACTCTCTCCTCCAGCTCGCCCCCCCACCCAACCACCCCTCCTCCCCCCTCCTCCCTCCTCCTCTCCTCATCGCCTGCTTCTCACCAGATTATGTATCACGATAAATAAGGTTCTTCTGACGCTGACGGCGGGGAAGGGGGGGCAAAGTCAGCTGAGAGAGTATTGGGTGACGGCGATCGGACCGAGGCGTGCTGGACCTGCCGGGCCGCCGCCGCCGCCGCCGCGAGACTGACGAGACACAGCGGCCAGGAGGAGAGAAGAAGAAGAAGAAGAAGAAGAAGAAGCCACCTCCTGCCTCACAAGTGAATTTTGCACATACCGTAATTACTGTTTCTCTAAAGGTGGTTTATAATAAAACGACTCTGTCTGTCCACCTTAACTACGTGTGACAGCAGGACGAAAAACTATCTTCAACTTAAAATAAATGAGATAGTTTGATAGTTTGAGCTGGAGACGGACGGAGGCCTGAACGTGACATCAGGTCGGATATTTTTTTTTTTTAACTTTTAAAAAAATCTCTATGTGTGAACAAAAAGCTGAGAAATTCACTGAGAGATTTTCAAAATAAAAGCAGAATACATTTTAAATCTCCCTACGTGTGAACAAAAAGCTGAAAAATTCACTGAGAGATTTTCAAAATAAAAGCAGAATATTTTTTAAATCTCTATGTGTGAACAAAAAGCTGAAAAATTCACTGAGATTTTCAAAATAAAAGCAGAATAAATTTTAAATCTCTATGTGTGAACAAAAGCTGAAAAATTCACTGAGAGATTTTCAAAATAAAAGCAGAATACATTTTAAATCTCTCTCTATGTGTGAACAAAAAGCTGAAAGATTCACTGAGAGATTTTCAAAATAAAACCACCTCATGCACTTAAAGAAAAGCTCAAAAAATGTGTGTATGAATGTGTGAGTGAGAGTGTGTGTGTGAGAGAGAGTGTGTGTGTGTGTGTGTGTGTGTGGGTTTAAATGACCAGGTTTTATAGCCAGACAGGGTCTAGTCCAGGGGTGTCAAACATGCGGCCCGTGGGCCAGAACCGGCCCGCCGAGGGGAGCAGTCCGGCCCACTTTCCTTCCTGTGTTCTTTTCCTTCCTTCCATCTGTCCTTCCTCCCTTTCTTCCTTCTGTCCTTCCTCCCTTCCTTCCATCTGTCCTTCCTCCCTTCCTTCCATCTGTCCTTCCTCCCTTTCTTCCTCTATGTCCTTCCTTCCATCTGTCCTTCCTCCCTTCCTTTTATTCTTCCTTTCTTCCTTCCATCTGTCCTTCCTTCCTTCCATCTTTCCTTCCTACCTTTCTCCCTCCTTCCTTTTGCCTGTCCTTCCTTCCTTCCGTCCTTTCCTCCCTCCCTCCTCTCTTTAGTTCCTTCCCTCCTTCCTTCTTTCTTTCCTCTCTCCCTCCTACCTTCCTTCCCTCCATCTGTCCTTCCTCCCTTCCTTCCTTTTGCCTGTCTTTCCTTCCTTCCCTTCTTATTTCCTTCCTACCTTCCTCCCTTCCTTCCATCTGTCCTTCCTTCCTTCCTTCCATCTGTCTTTCCTCCCTTCCTTCCATCTGTCTTTCCTCCCTTTCTTCCTCCTTCCTTTTGCCTGTCTTTCCTTCCTTCCCTTCTTATTTCCTTCCTTTCTTTCCTCCCTTTCTTCCATCTGTCTTTCCTACCTTTTTCCCTCCTTCCTTCCCTTCGTATTTCCTTCCTTCCTTCCTTCCATCTTTTTAATGTTCTGTATGTGGCCCTTGAATGAAAAAGAAAATTTCCTTCCTTTCTTCCATCTATCCTTCCTTCCTTCCTTCCTTCCTTCCCTCCATCTTTTTAATGAATGAAAATGAGTTTGACACCTCTGCTCTAGCATTAAAAAAAAAAAAAAAAAAAAAAAAAAAGCACAACTCCGACCAAGATAAAGTACCACAAGTCGCCTGTTGTTGGTTTCTGCTCTGAACTAAAAAAAAAAAAAAAGCTTCTCTCGCTGTAGACTTTTTATTTTATTATTTTTATTTTTTATTTTATTTCTCAGAAGCTCACAACAAAGTCATAAAAAGTCATAAAAAGATTAAAAGATGTTTACAGATGAATAAATATATATATATCGAGAATGTTCAAACTTCTTCCTCCTAAACTTCAGAAGTGCAATATATTTTTGTATTTGTGATTTTTTTGCACTAGTTTTTTTTCATATACTCTGTTGCTGTTTATTCCATTTCTGTGCATTATTATATATTATTATTATTGTTCATGATCAACTTTTGATAAAATAAAAAAGGTTTATTTTATGAAATAATCAGACTCTCCTTGTGGTTTTTATTTAAAGGTGCAATAAGAAGATTTATGATTATTTATAATAACTACGGCTGTCAAACGATTAATTTTTTAATCGAGATTAATCGCAGAGTTTCCATAGTTAATCGCGATTAATGGCGTTTTGAATTGCATGTTTAAAATCCTGTTATTTTCCATTTGAAGGCAGTTTTAAGCCCATAATGTAAAGCATTTCTTACCAGAGTGTCTTAACTGGGAATCAATCACGGCTCTGCTGCGACTCCCACACTCCAAAATGGTCCTTTGGTGGAGCTGAGGCTGGCTTGGCTGCACCTGGGTGTTTAGCGTGGAGGTGCTAACTCAAACTCCACGTACTCCGGTGGTAGTTAAACTCCGTTTGACACAGGTTGCATTTTACTTTTGACTTGTCAACTGAAGCGTCTGGAAGTGTTTTAAAGTTAAACAAGCCGTTCAAAAGTCCAGTAGCTCTCTTACTTTCCATCAGCGCGGTAGGTTTACTGCAGGAGGCCACTTCAAAGCATAGCGCTACAGCTAGAGGAGCCGTCTACGGGGGAGTAGAAGGGACAAAAAGGCTTGCAACATTAAAATGAGATTTTAAAAAATTAACGCGTTATGGATTGTATTAATCTAATCGTGATTATCGTGTTAACGCTGACAGCCCTAATAATAATGTTAATATAAATATATAATATCAAAGAAGACACTGAAGCTGCTTTTGGGAACCTAAACATGGATCTTCACATTATGCTGCGTCTGAAACTTAACCTTCCTGTTGTCCTCCCGGGTCAAATTGACCCCATCTGTTTTGACTGTTCCTTCCTTCCTTCCTTCCTCCCTCCCTCCTTTCCTTCCTTCTTTCTCCCTTCCTTCTTTCCTTTCCTCCCTCCTTTTCTCTTTCCATCCTTCCTTCCCTCCTTCTTTCCTTCCCTCCCTCCCTCCTTCCTTCCTTCCTTTCATCCCTCCCTCCTTCTTTTCTCTTTCCCTCCTTCCGCCCTCCCTCCCTCCCTCCCTTCCTTCTCCCTCCTTCCTTCTTTCCTTTTCTCCCTCCCTCCTTATCTTCCCTTCTTTCCCTCCCTCCCTCCTTTCCTTCCTTCCTTGACTCGAGGACAACAGGAGCGTTAAAGGGCTAATGCATTTTATTTTCTACTGTAGTTTACAAACCAGGAAGAATCTTAAACTTATTTAACATTTATAAATAGTATATAAACTCACTATAATATAAGTGGACATTTAAATCTTTATTATTTTTAGTATAACTCCTCCTATGAAACATACTTTATATAATTATAACTGTTTTATAGTTTATTTAGTTTCACAGAACAGGAAACAGTGCTGGCTTTCCCTCCTTCTTTCTCCCTTCCCTCCTTCCTTTCCTTCCCTCCTTCCTTCTTTCTCCCTTCCTTCCTTCCTTCCTTTCTTCCCTCCCTCCTTTTCTCTTTCCTTCCTTCTTTCTTCCCTTCCTTCCTCCTTTCCTCCCTCCTTCCGTCCTCCCTCCTTTCCTTCCTTCCTTCCCTCCCTACTTCCTTCTTTCACCCTTCCTCCCTTCTTTCTCCCTTCCTCCTTCCTTCCTTCTTTTCTCCTTCCTCCCTTCTGTCCTCCTTTCTCCCTTCCCTCGTTCCTTCCTTCTTTTCTCCTTTCCTTCCTTCCTTCCTTCCCACCCTCCCTCCTTCCTTCCTTCCTTCCCTCCCTCCTTTACTTCCTTCCTTCCCTCCCTCCTTTCCTTCCTTCTTTTCTCCTAAATCTATTATTTTTAGTATCTGTTAACATTTATAACTCCTCCTATGAAACATACTTTATATAATTATTGTTTATTTAGTTTCAGAGAGCAGGAATCACTGCTGGCTGCCCTCGGGAGGATTTACAGTTACAGTTGCTGATTATTACATTAATAAACACTCGTAATGTGTTGTAAACTTAACCTCGGCCGGCTGCTCTCACCTCTCCGTGGTGATGAAGGTCCTCGTAAACCACATCATCATCATCACTCTCACCTCTCCGTGGTGATGAAGGTCCTCGTAAACCACATCATCATCAGGACGGACACATGGAGCCGGTCCAGAACTTTATATTATAGACACACAGAAGCATCCGGAGTCCCTGAACGCGTCAGACGGACTCTGTTTGGAGACTTTAACTCAGTATTAGGCACCCTAAAGTCACCCTAAAGTTGCCCTAGTTAGCCTACAGTTACCCTAAAGTCACCCTACATTTACCCTTAAGTTACCCTAAAGTTGCCCTAGTTAGCCTACAGTCACCCTACATTTACCCTTAAGTTACCCTGCAGTCACCATAGTTACCCTACAGTCACTCTAGTCGCCCTAAAGTCACCCTGAAGTCACCCTGAAGTCACCCTAAAGTCACCCTGAAGTCACCCTAAAGTCACCCTGAAGTCACCCTAAAGTCACCCTACAGTTGCCCTAAAGTCACCTTAAAGATGCCCTACTGTCACCCTACAGTCGCCCTAAAGTTACCCTAACGTTACCCTTAAGTTGCCCTAAATTCACCCTAAAGATACCCTAAAGTTACCCTTAAGTGACCTCAAAGATACCCTAAAATCGCCCTAAATTTATCCTAGTCACCCTAAATGTACCCTAAAGTCACCCTGCAGTTGCCATAGTTACCCTGCAGTCACCCTAAAGTCACCCTAAACTTGCCCTCATCCTCACCCTGCAGTCACCCTACAGCCACCCTACAGCCACCCTACAGTCACCCTAACCCACCCTGCAGAAGGACCTGTGCAGCATTTTTGAACTCATAGAAGAGAAACCAGGAAATGCCAACAGCAGCGAGGAAGCTCAACTCCTCTTTGGGGTCAGCAAGGACATCCTCACACACACACACACACACACACACTCTCTCTCTCTCTCTCTCACACACACACACACACACACACACACACACACACACAGAGAGAGTGACTTGCACATATCTTCAGCCCTGAACTGCTATCTCATCCGTCCTCCTTGTGGCAAACTGCCGTCATTCCTCCGCCGTGCTCATTACATTACCGAGCTCTTCTATAATATACAGCACTCTGCTCTATACTGTTATATACATTATGATATTAATATAATAATATATATAACATGTAGCACTCTGCTCTATATAATACTGTTAGTAGTATTATATTAATATTATAATGTATATAACATGTATTTAGCACTGTAGGCCTGTATACAAGGCATCACTCTACATCTGCACTAGTGAACCATGTGTTTAACCCTCCTGTTGTCCTCGAGTCAAGGAAGGAAGGAAATGAGGGAGGACAGAAGGACTTAAGGAAGGAAGGAAGGGCAGAAGGAGGGAGGGAGGGAGGGAGGTAGAAGGAAGGAAAGGAGGGAGGAAGGGAGGTAGAAGGAAGGAAAGGAGGAAGGAAAATCTATCTATCCACTTTCCTTCCTTCCTACCTTGCTTCTTTCCTTCCTTGCTTGCTTCTTTCCTTCCCCCTTTTCTTCCTTCCTTCCATCATGTCTTCTTTTCCTTCCTTCCTTCTTTATTCCCTTAATCCCTTCCTTCCTTAACTTATTTCCTTACTCCCTTCCTTCCTTGCTTGCTTCTTTTCTTCCTTCCTTCTGTCTTTCCTCCCTTTCATCATGTCTTCTTTTCCTTCCTTCCTTCCTTCATTGATTAATTCCTTCTATCTATCTATCTATCCATCTACTTTCCTTCCGTCCTTCCTTCTGTCTTTCCTCCCTTTCATCATGTCTTCTTTTCCTTCCTTCCTTCCTCCCTTCCTTCATTGATTCATTCCTTCTATCTATCCATCTACTTTCCTTCCTTCCTTCCTTCCTTTCTTCCTTCCTTCCTTCCTTCCTTCTTTCTATCCATCATTAATATGGATAATAAATGGTAACCAGAGTGAAGTGTTACATAATTTACTATCATCCAGTCTTTCTGTATTTCTGTATTTCTGTATCTCTCCACGTGTTCATGAAGCTTTGAGATAAACTCTGAGCAGTAAATGAAGCAGATTTACGTTCGTTGTCCGTCACACACTCGTCCTCGTGGCTGATTTCTTCTTCTTGCTGCAGACAGAGAAGCAGATGTAGGCCAGACTCAGCATCACGTGAGCAGCTGACCTAATTCTCCTCCGCAGACCGAAACCGCACGCAGGGAATAAATAGAAACAAGCTTTAATGTTCTTTTTCACTTTAGCTATTTTCATAACTTACAGTTCAGAGCAGAAGCAGCTTAGAGATGCCGGCACGTATTAAAGCTTCATTCATTCAGAACAAAGCTAATAATTACTTCTTTTTTTTTAATTAATCGATTAATCTGCAGATTTGCTTCACGATTAATCGATTAGATTTTAATTTACAGACTTTTACACTGAAATTCTTTCTCTGTGACACAGTCCAGTTTTACTTCCTGTTTCACAACTATTATAATTCAAAAATCCCTAAAGTCACCCTAAAACTACCCTAGTCACCCTACAGTCACCCTGCAGTCACCCTAGTTACCCTACAGTCACCCTAAAGCTACCATAGTCACCCTAAAGTTACCCTGGTCACCCTGCAGTCACCCCAAAGTTACCCTAGTCACCCTACAGTCACCCTAAAGTTTCCCTAGTCACCCTACAGTCACCCCCCACAGTTACCCTAGTCACCCTAAAGTTACCCTAGTCACCCTAAAGCTACCCTAGTCACCCTGCAGTCACCCCAAAGTTACCCTAGTCACCCTGCAGTCCACCCCAAAGTTACCCTAGTCACCCTGCAGTCACCCCAAAGTTACCCTAGTCACCCTACAGTCACTCCAAAGTTACCCTAGTCACCCCTACAGTCACCCTAAAGTTACCCTAGTCACCCTGCAGTCACCCTAAAGTTACCATAGTCACCCTGCAGTCACCCTAAAGTTACCCTAGTCACCCTGAAGTTACCCTAAAGTCACCCTGCAGTCACCCTAAAGTTACCCTAGTCACCCTGCAGTCACCCTAGTCACCCTGCAGTCACCCTAAAGTTACCCTAGTCACCCTGCAGTCACCCTGCAGTCACCCTAAAGTTACCCTAGTCACCCTGCAGTCACCCTAGTCACCCTGCAGTCACCCTAAAGTTACCCTAGTCACCCTGCAGTCACCCTGCAGTCACCCTAAAGTTACCATATTCACCCTGCAGTCACCCTAGTCACCCTGCAGTCACCCTAAAGTTACCCTAGTCACCCTGCAGTCACCCTAGTCACCCTGCAGTCACCCTGCAGTCACCCTAAAGTTACCATATTCACCCTGCAGTTACCCTAGTCACCCTAAAGTTACCCTAGTCACCCCTGCAGTCACCCTAAAGTTACCCCTAGTCACCCTAAAGTTACCCTAGTCACCCTAAAGTCACCCTAAAGTTAACCTAGTCACCCTGCAGTCACCCTAAAGTTACCCTAGTCACCCTGCAGTCAGCCCAAAGTTACCCTAGTCATCCTAAAGTTACCCTACAGTCACCCTAAAGCTACCCTAGTCACCCTAAAGTCACCCTGCAGTAACCCTAAAGTTACCCTAGTCACCCTGCAGTCACCCTAAAGTTACCCTAAAGTCACCCTGCAGTCACCCTGCAGTCATCCTAAAGTTACCCTAGTCACCCTAAAGTTACCCTAGTCACCGTGCAGTCACCCTAAAGTTACCCTAGTCACCCTGCAGTTACCCTAAAGTTACCCTAGTCACCCTGCAGTCACCCTAAAGCTACCCTAGTTACCCTACAGTCACCCTAAAGCTACCCTAGTCACCCTAAAGTTACCCAAAGTTACCCTAGTTACCCTAGTCACCCTGCAGTCACCCCAAAGTTACCCTAGTTACCCCAAAGTTACCCTAGTCACCCTAAAGTTACCCTAGTCACCCTGCAGTCATCCTAAAGTTACCCTAGTCACCCTGCAGTCACCCTAAAGTTACCCTAGTCACCCTACAGTCACTCTAAAGTTACCCTAGTCACCCTAAAGTTACCCTAGTCACCCTGCAGTCACCCTAGTCACCCTAAAGTTACCCTAGTCACCCTGCAGTTACCCTAATACTTTATGCTTGATCTATTTGTATTCTTTATTCTTCTATGACGCCCTCTGAAGCTCCTTCCTTCCCTCCTTCCTTCTGTCTTTCCTCCCTTTCTTCCTTCCTTCCATCATGTCTTCTTTTCCTTCCTTCCTTCCTCCCAAGCTTCCTTAATTACTTCCTTCCTTCCTTCCTCATTCCCTTACTCCCTTCCTTCCTTACTTCTGCTGAAATAGTTGCATATTGATCTTCTGTCAATCGATGCGGCTCTAAATCAGAACTGACAGCTGATACGAACACAAACTCATGACTGTGTGTGTGTGTGTGTGTGTGTGTGTGTGTGTGTGTGTGTGTTTGTGTGTGTGTGTGTGTGTGTGTGTGTGTGTTTGCAGGTTAAACAGGGACGTGTTGTACATCTGATGGGTCAGAGACTCCTCAGAGAACAAACACCATCAGCACTTTCACTCAGATATAAACATCATGTCTGTTTCTACGTGACCGAAGGAAACCTAACCCTCCTGTTGTGCTCAGGTCAAGGAAGGAAATGAGGAAGGAAGGAAGGAAGGAAAGGAGGAAAAGAAGGAGGGAGGAAGGAAGGAAGGAAGGAAGGAAGGAAGGAAGGAAGTAAGGAAGGGAGTAAAGGAGGAAGGAAGGAAGCGGGGGAAAGAAGGAAATGAGGAAGGAACAAAGGAAGGGAGTAAAGGAGGAAAGAAGGAAGGAAGGAAGGGAGGAAAAGAGGAAGGAAGGAAGGGAGGAAAAGAGGAAGGAAGGAAGTAATGAAGGAAGGAAGGAAGGAGAGGAAAGAATGAATGAGGAAGGAAAGAAGGAAGGAAGGAAGGAAGGAGGAAAAGAGGAAGGAAGTAAGGAGAGAAGGAAGGAAGGAAGGAAGGAAGGAAGAAAAGAGGAAGGAAGTAAGGAGAGAAGGAAGGAAGTGAGGAACAGTCAAAAGAGATGGGGTCAATTTGACCCGGGAGCACAAGAGGAGGGTTAAGTTGAAATCTTTGATAACTGAGTAAAAACTTAATGATGGAAACCCAACAAATCATCCAAAATAGAAGATAAAATATGATGTTGATCCATGAATGAAAATGTTTTAACCTTTATTTATTCAGTGACATGTTTTCCTGTTGTCCTCGAGTCAAGGAAGGAAGGAAAGGAGGGAGGAAGAAGGAAGGAAAGGAGGGAGGAAGGGAGGTAGAAGGAAGGAAAGGAAGGAAAGGAGGAAGGAAAGTAGGGAGGAAGGGAGGTAGAAGGAAAGAAAGGAGGAAGAGAGGAAGGGAGGGAAGGAAGGTATGAGGGAGGAAGGAAGGGCAGGAGGAAGGAAAGGAAGGAAGGAAGGATGGAAGGAAGGAAGGATAGGGGAATTTTTCACTGCAATACCACCGGAGGGAGGTAGGGAGGTAGAAGGAAGGAAAGGAGGTAGAAGGAAGGAAAGGAGGAACAGCGGAAGAAGGAAGGAAAGGAGAGAGGGAGCAAGGAGGGAGGGAAAGAAGGACATAAGAACATAAGGAAGGAAGGAAGGAAGGAAGGAAGGAAGGGCAGAAGGAAGGGAGGTAGAAGGAAGGGAAGGAGGGAGGGAGCAAGGAGGGAGGGAGGGAAGGAAGGTATGAGGGAGGGAGCAAGGAGGGGGGGAGGGAAGGAAAGGAAGGAAAGGAGGAAGGAAAGGAGGGAGGAAGGGAGGTAGAAGGAAAGAAATGAGGAAGAGAGGAAGGGAGGGAAGGAAGGTATGAGGGAGGAAGGAAGGGCAGGAGGAAGGAAAGGAAGGAAGGAAGGATGGAAGGAAGGAAGGATAGGGGAATTTTTCACTGCAATACCACCGGAGGGAGGTAGGGAGTTAGAAGGAAGGAAAGGAGGAAGGGAGGAAGAAAGAAGGAAGGGAGGAAGAAGGAAGGAAGGGAGGAAGAAGGAAGGAAGGGAAGAAGAAGGAAGTAAAGGAGGGAGGAAAGGAAGGAGGGAAGGAAAGAAGGACATAAGGAAGGAAGGAAGGAAGGAAGGGCAGAAGGAAGGGAGGAAGGAAAGGAAAGAAGGAAGAAAGGGAGGAAGGAAAGGAAGAGAGGATAAGGGAATTTTTCACTGTAATACCACCGGGGGAAGGAAGGAAGGGAGGAAGAAGGAAGGAAAGGAGAGAGGGAGCAAGGAGGGAGGGAAGGAAGGAAGGGCAGAAGGAAGGGAGAAAGGAAAGGAAGGAAGGAGATAAGGAAGGGAGGAAGGATGGGGGCACTGTCATACATCCGTGCTTTAACCTTTATTCATTCAGTGACATTTAAACAAAGAGGAAGCTTCTATGCTCTGATGCGTCTGTAACGTCCATGATGTCTTGCTGCAAAATTGACCCACTTTGTTTTGACCGTCTATAAAACAGGTATAAGGTTTAAATTATCACCCAATTCTGTTTCAGACCTTTTTAGCCAATTTAATTCCATCTTATTACCACAGCTTTTATACTTATTAATGGAAATTATGGTCAATAGGCCTCATTTAAATTACTGTATATCTAATATTTGAGTTAATGCCGGTTGATTTAGGGCCGGGTTGGACCCCTCGGTGGGCCAGTTCTGGCCACTTTCCTTCCTGTGTTCTTTTCCTTCCTCCCTCCCTTCCATCTGTCCTTCCTTCTTTCCTTCCTCCGTTTTCTTCCATCTGTCCTTCCTTCTTTCCTTCCTCCATTTCTTCCATCTGTCCTTCCTTCTTTCCTTCCTCCGTTTCTTCCATCTGTCCTTCCTCCCTTCCATCTGTCCTTCCTCCGTTTCTGCCATCTGTCCTTCCTTCTTTCCTTCCTCCATTTCTTCCATCTGTCCTTCCTTCTTTCCTTCCTCCATTTCTTCCATCTGTCCTTCCTTCCTTCCTCCCTTCCATCTGTCCTTCCTTCTTTCCTTCCTCCGTTTCTTCCATCTGTCCTTCCTTCCTTCCTCCCTTCCATCTGTCCTTCCTTCTTTTCTTCCTTCCTCCTATCTGTCCTTCCTTTTCTTCCTTCCTCCCATCTGTCCTTCCTTCTTTCCTTCCTCTGTTTTCTTCCATCTGTCCTTCCTTCTTTCCTTCCTCCGTTT
>JAJDFG010001425.1:17500-36222 GCA_021039105.1 Scomber colias
AGGGAGGAATAAAGCTTAACATATAAATGATCACCCAATTCTGTGTTAGACCTTTTAAGCCAACTTCATTCCAATTTATTAAAACAGGATTTACACAATATTTTGTCAAATTATGATCAGTAGGCCTCATTTAAATTGATTTACACCTAATTACTGAATTAACCCTACTGTTGTCCTCCCGGGTCAAAATTGAGGTCAAGAGGAGGAAAAACCAAAATGCAAAACTGCAAAAAAAAAAAAAAAAAAAAAAAGATAGAAGATATTAACCTTTATTAACCGTACTTTAATTATGGTCAATAAGCCTCATTTAAATGAAACTATACCTCATTTCTCGGCCAAGAGGAAGCTTCTTTTTTCCAGGAATGCTCTGATCAGACTTTTTTTCCTGTTGTCTTCCTGTAACTTGTGCCCCCCCTGGGTCGAAACTGACCCGGTCTGGTCTGACTGTTTATAAAGCATAAGGTATAAATTATCAGCCAATTCTGTGTTAGACCTTTTTAGCAAACTCCATTCTTACTTTTTCCCAAAGGTTTTATATATATTTTTGTCAAATTATGGTCAATAAGCCTCATTTATATGAAACTATACCTCATTTTTTAGTTAACACCCGTTGTCCTCCTGGGTCAAAATAGACCTGGGAGAACAACAGGGGGGTTAATCTTTATTTATTCTGTAACATTTCAGTAAGAGACGGCTTCTTTTTGAAGGAACGCTCTGATCAGACAATGTTTAACCCTCCATGATGTCTTACTGCAACTTTTGTCCTCGTGGGTCAAAACTGACCTGGTGTTACAAACCGGCTCAGAGTCAACAACAAAAAAAGGGAATCACACATGAATAAAGAGTCTGAAAACAACTTAATATAAACTCAAGTTAAATTAGGATAATGTTAGTCAGTAATGAACTCAGTGAGTGTGTGATGAGTGAAATGTGTGGTGTGATACGAGCAAGCAAAACCAAAAGCAAAAGTCTAACCCGTCTGGTTTGTGGCGGCCTGGAAGAAAGAGAAGAGAAAGTGATATAATAAAAGATATATAACAAAGAAGGCAGCCAAATATAATGAAGTCCAAATTACACAGGTGCAGGTGGTTTCCCGCCCACTGGCTCCTCAACCAGGAAGCCCAAGGAAAAGGGAGAGAGGGGCCTTTTTAGCCAATTTCATTCCTACTTATTAACACAGGATTTACACTTCATGGAAATTATAGTCAATACGCCTCATTTAAATTAAACTATACCTAACGCCTGTTGTCCTCCTGGGTCAAAATTGACCCAAGGACACCAGGAGGATTAACCTTTATTTATTCAGTGAAATTTCACCAAAATAAAGCTTCTTTTTCGCAGGAACACTTTGATCAGTCCATTTTTTAACCCTCCTGTTGTCTTCCTGCAACTTTTGTCCTCTTGGGTCAAAATTGACCCGGTCTGGTCTGACTATTTATAAAGCAATAAGGTATAAATGATCGCCCAATTCTGTGTTAGACCTTTTAAGCCAACTTCATTCCTACTTATTACCACAGGTTTTACACTTTATGGAAATTACAGTCAATAGGCCTCATTTAAATTAAACTATACCTCATTTTTAAGTTAACGCCTGTTGTCTTTCAGGGTCAAAATTGACCCAAGGACACCAGGAGGATTAACCTTTATTTATTCATTTCACCAAAATAAGGCTTCTTTTTTGCAGGAACACTCTGATGAGTCCATTTTTTACTCTCCTGTTGTCTTCCTGCAACTTTTGTCCTCTTGGGTCAAAATTGACCCGGTCTGGTCTGACTGTTTATAAAGCACAAGGTCTAAATGATCAGCCAATTCTGTGTTAGACCTTTTTAGCCAACTTCATTCCATCTTATTAACACAGGATTTACACTTCATGGAAATTATAGTCAATAGGCCTCATTTAAATTAAACTATACCTCATTTTTAAGTTAACGCCTGTTGTCCTACTGGGTCAAAATTGACCCAAGGACACCAGGAGGATTAGCCTTTATTTATTCAGTGAATCTTCAACGAGATGAATATTCTTTTTTGCAGGAATACTCTGATCAGTCCATTTTTTTACCCTTCCTGCATCTTTTGTCCTCTTGGGTCAAAATTGACCCGGTCTGGTCTGACTGTTTATAAAGCATAAGGTATAAATGATCACCCAATTCTGTGTTAGATCTTTTTAGCCAACTTATTCCAACTTATTAACACAGGTTTTACACTTCATGGAAATTATAGTCAATAAGCCTCATTTAAATGAAACTATACCTCATTTTTTAGTTAACGCCTGGTGTCCTTGGGTCAAAATCGACCCATGAGGATTAACCTTTATTTATTCAGTTAAATTTTTACCAAGATGAAGCTTCTTTTTTGCAGGAACACTCTGTTCAGTCCATTTTTTTACTCTCCTGTTGTCTTCATGCAACTTTTGTCCTCTTGGGTCAAAATTGACCCGGTCTGGTCTGACTGTTTATAAAGCACAGGGTCTAAATGATCACCCAATTCTGTGTTAGACCTTTTTAGACAACTTCATTCCAACTTATTAAGACAGGATTTACACATTACTTTATCAAATTATGGTCAGTAGGCCTCATTTAAATTGAATTACACATAATTACTGAATTAACCCTACTGTTGTCCTCCCGGGTCCAAATTTAGGTCAAGAACCCTAAACCCATTTTATTACCACAGGTTTTACACTTATGGAAATTATAGTAATAATAATAGTCAATAGGCCTCATTTAAATTAAACTACACCTCATTTAACAGTTAACGCCTGTTGTCCAAATTGACCCGAGGACACCAGGAGGATTAACCTTTATTAACCGAACTTTACTGGAACATTCTTCCACAGTCACAGTCTGACCTACTGGGCATCGAACTTTTTCCACTTTCCACCAAACCAGTTTGAACCTGCCTGGTCCGAGAGATTAAACCTGCGACCTTCTCCTCTCTAACCTTTAGGCCGCCGATGCCTCAGAAGTCAAACTGCAAAGTGTGAAAACTGCAGAAACCTTCGCCCTTTCTTTTGGCATCCCGCTCATGTGCCGATGGCTCGCCAGCAATGTACGAACGTTAAAGCAAGACGGCCAAAAAGAAACACAAGCTGTCTGCGTTCAACGTCTGGGTTACGAGACAGAATTCATGACGGGTTTGAGCTTTAAGACCTTAAAAAACAAACAAGTCTTATACACGGTGATTAAAATTATGACCCACAATCAAAACCAGCAGTTAGAACATGATGGTATTATTTGAGGAATTCACTTTGTTGCATTACACTTACAGTCAAAACTAATTTAAAGTGTTTTTTTTATGTTCATATTGAAAGTAGGCCAAAAAACAGGTGTATGGAAACACATTTAGTGACTGAATGGAAACAAGCAGCAGAATTAAAAATAAATCTATGCTCTTATTTTGTAATGATGATGATGATGATGATGATGATGATTGGGATGTCCTGACAGATCAAATGACCGATTAAAGAAGGTCAGCTCTGTCTACAATCAACAATCCAGGCCTTTAAAGGACAAGTTCACTTTTTTTTTAAGTGTCTTAAAAAACAAAAGTGAACACATGAACAGTGAAAGAGGTTTTTTTCCTCTCTGTAATCATTCCTCCTCCTGTTCATACTGACGATTCAAATATCTTTAAATGTGCTTTCAATGTAAAGTGATGGAGGTCATTTAAAGTCTCTGATCAGCTTCTATTGAGCTTCAGCTTTCCTTTCCTCTCTTCGTTCTTTCCTTCCTTCCTTTCTCCCTCCCTTCTTTCGTCCTTCTCTCCTTCCTTCCTTCCTTCCTCCCTCCCTCCTTTCCGTCCTTCCTTCCCTCCTTTCTTCTTCCTCCCTCCTTTCCTTCCATCCCTCCCTTCCTTCTCTCCTTTCCTTCCTTCTTTTCTCCCGCCTTTCCTTCCTTCCTCCCTTATTTCCTCCCTCCCTTTCATTCCTTCCTTCCTTCCCTCCTTCTTCCTTTCCTTCCTTCCTTCCCTCCTTTCCTTCCTTCTTTCCTCCCTCCTTCCTTCCTCCCGCCTTTCCTTTATTCTTCCTTTCCTTTCCTTTCCTTCCGTCCTTCCTTCCTTCCTTCCTCCCTCCCTTCCTTCCTTGATTCGAGGCCAACAGGAAGGTTTAAAGTCTCTGATCAGCTTCTATTGAGCTTCATCAGTGCGAGTTACTATAGTTATTATAGTTACTATGGTAACAGTGTGAGTTACTATAGTTATTATAGTTACTATGGTAACAGTGTGAGTTAGTCATATCAAGTGATATCTGACACATTTACAGTCTGTTTAGCATCAGATTCCCTCTTAGTGTTTCCCTTCCTTCCTTCCCTCCCTCCTTTCCTTCCTTCCATCCCTCCCTTCCGTCCATCCATCCATCCCTCCCTTCCTTCTCTCCTTCTTTCCTTTCCTCCTCCCTCCCTCCTTTCCATCCTTCTTCCTTCCTCCCACCTTTCCTTCCTTCTTCCTCCCTCCCTCCTTTCCTTCCTTCTTCCTTTCTTCCTTCTTTCCTTTCCTCCTCCCTTCCTCCCTCCTTCCTTCCTTTCCTCCTTTCCTTCCTTCTTCCTTCCTCCTTCCTTTCCTTCATCCCTCCCTCCTTTCCTTCATCCCTCCTCTCCTTCTTCCTTCTTTCCTTCCTTCCCTCCTTCCTTTCCTCCTCCCTTCCTTTCCTCCTTTCCTTCCTTCTTCCTTCCTCCCACCTTTCCTTCCCTCCTCTTTTCCTTCATCCCTCCTTTCCTTCCCTCCTCTTTTCCTTCATCCCTACTTTCCTTCCTCCCTTATTTCCTTCCTTCTTCCTTCCATTCCTTCCTCCCTCCCTCCTTCTTCCCTTTCCTTCCCTCCTTTTTCCTCCCTCCCTCCCTCCCCCTTTTCCTCCCTTCCTTCCTCCTGTATGAACAGGAAGAATCATTACAGGTAAAAACACACATTTAATGTTCATTTGGACTCCTGACTGTTGTTTTAAGACATTTGAAAAACTGTGTTCGGGCTGCTGTTTGTCCACCAGGTGGCAGACATGTAACAGTGATAACCTTTCTCTTTCACTTTGAGAAGCAGCTGATTGGCATTTTGAGACATTTCCAACTAAACTAACTAATTAGTTTCTCAATCACCAGTTTTGTCTGCTGAGATAAAACTCAAACTCTTGAAATCAGTTGAAGAATATGTTGGCAATTAATATCATGTAAGGGAGCCAAGCAGGTGGAGCCAAATGCAGGAACCAGGCAAAACCAAAACTAGACGAGAACTGATGAAGACTTAACCCTCCTGTTGTCCTCAGGTCAAGGAAGGACAGGAGGTAGGAAGGAAGGAAGGAAAGAAAGAAGGAAGGAAGGAGGAAAGGAAGGAAAGAAGGAAGGAAGGGAGTAAGGAGGGAGGGAGGAAAGGAGGATGGAAGGAAGGAAGGAAAGAAGGGAGGAACGAAGGGAGGAACGAAGGGAGGAACGAAGGGAGGAACGAAGGGAGGAAGGAAGGATGGAAGGAAAGGAGGGTGGGAGGAGGGAAGGAAGGAAGAAAGGAAAGGAGGAACGAGGGAAGGAAGGAAGGAAAGGAGGGACTAAAAGAGGAAGGAAATAAGGAGAGAAGGAAGGGATGAAGGAAGGAATAGAAGGAAGGAAAAGAAGAAGGAAAAGAAGAAGGAAGTAAGGAGAGAAGGAAAGGAAGTGAGGAAAGAAATATGGAAGGAGGGGAAGAATGAAGGAAAAATTCAAGAAAGTTCCTTGACTCGAGGACAACAGGAGGGTCAAAAAATGATCAGGTGCCTTTTTCATTGTTTTCTGACACTTGACTTTAATGATGAATCAGTTAATAATCAGCAGAATAATAATAATAATAATAAAATAAAATAAAAAGAATCCAATAATGAATATAGTTGTCAGTTCCAGCTCTATAATATATAATATATAATAATTATGGGATTGGAGGAAAGAGGAATTTAGTAACAGTCTGTGGCGCCATCTGGTGGAGATCAGCAGGTGATGCATTTACAGCAGCTCATTGGCTCAGTTTGGTGGTTTATTTAATTTAAAACGATACTAAACCACCAACTACTACTTCTACTACTACTACTACTACTATCGCCACTATATAATATACTATATATGTGTACTCATACATGTGTACTATTGCTGTAATTTCCACTTTTTTGTCGCCTTTAATTTCAGGTTTCTGGTTTATTCTCTCACTAAAATCTCTGGATGTTAATTTTAAGAAGAAGAAAGAGTTGATTTGTTTGTCTGAGGTTCCTTCAGTGATTCAGGTTCCTTCAGGGATTCAGGTTCCTTCAGGGTCCTTCAGTGATTCAGGTTCCTTCAGGGTCCTTCAGTGATTCAGGTTCCTTCAGGTTCCTTCAGTGATTCAGGTCTGAACAAAGCTCTGCCAACTGTTATAGTATTATTTATAGTTCATACTGTCATCCAGTCAATGGGTTGAAGTCACTTGACTGTATGTTGACCTCGTTTAGCTCTCAGTTTACTTTATACTCATTTTTGCTTTGGCTTTTCACATTTTTTGGATAATGAAAACACATTAAAAAAATAAATCTACCTGCTGAGTCTCCATGAATGTCAATCAACATAAATAAGAGTCACATTTCCAAATTTGCACTTTAAAAAAATAAAGAAAAGTTTAAAGAAAAACACCAGAAACTCAAAAATAAAGTCAAAATATTGCAAATAAGTGTTTATGCTTGGCTTAAGTGAAATATTTGGCATGTAGATGAAAGTAAGAATTATTTGCATATTTAATAACTATTTTATTTGATTATTTAATCATAAAAATATTATTAGTTTATCTGCTAATTTTTACACAACAGCAGCAAATGGAAACAAGGATTTTCTTTTAAAGATTTAAAAAAAAAAAAAAAAAACAATTGTTAAAATGTGGAAACTTGTCTCATGTTACCTCAGATTTCTTTTGGTCATTTATGAGAATATTATTGAGAGAGACTTAATCTGTGTATATAATAAAATTTATAAAAAGTGTAAATTAATCTCTGTAATGTGTGAATGTGAGTCTGCAGATGTGTATTCAGACTAACAAGTGTTTCAAGATTTGTGAAAATGAAGACGATAAATGCATTTATATAAATATGAACACTCATTTGCAGATTACTCAGATTCCAGTCTGCATTTAAAGATGATTTTACAATTTTATAAATCTGGCTATGCACACAGCTTGAGACACAGTGTCATAACTTCCACACAAACATTTGCCAACAATATTCCTTCTATAAAACCCCAACAGTAATTTAAAAGGATGATTTTTAAACAGCATCACTACACAGACAGGAATTAAACGTGTTAGGGTCTAATTGGTGATGAATGAAGGTTATAATCACTGTGGACTCAGCAGTGCTTCATTTATAAATCATAAGGTGCCGGAACGCGAAGTACAGCTGAGGGATGAAGACCCTAACCCTAACCCTACGGGCTCAGGTCCCGGGACGTATAAGAAAACGTGCTGAAAACAACATGAAAATGCCCACTCGCCACGCTGTGGGACTTACAAGCCTCAATTTCAAATAATATCCACGATATAAATGTTATGACGATCATTTACAATTATTTTAGACTATACTCCGCACAGCACAGGCCAATGCCCACATCACCACAGGTGGGACTTACAGTATACAGTCAGCAATTCATTTCTCAACAGGTCTAATGTGTAAAAAAAATAAATTTTAATAAATCACACATATCTTCCATTATTATTATTCAAAGATTGGCACGGCGGCCTATTAATAGACAGCATGCTCACCATATTGAGTTGTCCAAAGCACCCCACATCACGAGCACGTCCGGTTCTACTCCTCCTCTTTCTTTCGGGTTTTACCGCCAAACAGTTGTGCATCCCATCCCTGACCTGTCGCTGGACGTCCCTCACTCTCCTTCTCAATCTTCCGGCTGTAAGCCAGCTGATGTCCCGGTTCCCGCCTCTTGCTCCGGCTGTTGTACCGGGCTAGCTGATGCCAGGGTACCCGCCTCCTGCTCCGGCTGTTGTACCGGTCTAGCTGATGCCAGGGTACCCGCCTCTTACTCCGGCTGTTGTACCGGGCTAGCTGATGCCAGGGTACCCGCCTGTTATACCGGGCTAGCTGATGCCAGGGTACCCGCCTCTTGCTCCGGCTGTTGTACCGGGCTAGCTGATGCCAGGGTACCCGCCTCTTGCTCCGGCTGTTGTACCGGGCAAGCTGATGCCAGGGTTCCCGCCTGTTGCTCCGGCTGTTGGTGGTCCACCTGGCTGACTGCTAGCACTGTAGCTGGCTCCTGCTCCGGCTGGCGGTGAACCTGACCAGCTGCTGCCACGGTGCCAGCCTCCTGCCCCGGCTTGGCTAGCTGTCGGTGTACCCGGCTAGCTGTTGGTGAACCCGACTAGTTGTTGCCATGGTGCCAGCCTCCTGCCCCGGCTTGGCTAGCTGTCGGTGAACCCGGCTAGCTGTTGCGGCGCTAGCCTCCTACTGCAGCCGGTTTTGACCATCAACATGACCGCTACAGCTGCCCTCGTCGCCGCTTGTGGACGCTTTTCTGACTAGTTTTGAAGTGTCATGCAACTCTTCCTTCTTTTTGAAAAAAGACAGTAAATTTAACAGTCTTTTTGACATGTTTGCGTTGTAATGGTAACCGTTTTCCCTCAGATGCGGCTAATTTCATGTTTTTTGTTTTTTTTCTGTCAGGGGCGTGGTCTTTCAAATTACATTAAATCTTAATAAACAACATGGAATTCTTGGGATTTGTTCTGTAAATTAATATAGGCATATTATTATTTTATTTTAAACATTTTTATATATTTTTTTATTTTTTATGAGAGGTACCGGATCTGCCCAAATGATCCGCCGCCATATCGCATATATCCAATCCTTGCCGGAAGTCCCAAGCGGTAGTCAATCGCCGCTCATTATTGCCAATCCTTGCCGGAAGTGTCAGGCGGAAGTTAATCGCCGCTCCGAGCGAAAACAAAAATAAAAGCCTAAAAAACTCCACATACGCTGTTTCCACATAATTCTATGAACTTTGTTGCAGTCACATGTTTATCATAACGGTATAATTGACTCCACAAATTTATATTGTACTGTAAAACTCAGAAGTTAGTTAGAAGCCTACACTAATCAAGTTATAATGTTAACGTTTCATGGATTTAACTTTAATATCAACATTAAGAATACAAATGTGAATATTATGTTTGTGTGGTGGTGGTGGTGGTAGGGGGGGTCACTGTCTCACACACACACTCACAATAGGACTGAATAATAACTCAGATTAAATAAAACGAGGATTAATAAAATATTTAAACAACCAATAAATTAACTGAGCACTTTCAGATTAGGCAGCAGTTGCAACAAATGTCATACTTACTTTCACATGAATATTAATTTATCAATACTTAATATTTAATGTAATTTAATACTGTGCAATGTCCGTATACTGTGCAATATATTTAATCTCATTGTCCATACTCATTACTCACTGCATTATCACCATCACTGTGCAATAACGTGCTAACCATGGTGCTAACCGCTAATCGATATGGACCATGGATGTATTATGGACGCCGAAAAAGCAATATATTACACGAAGAAGAAACTTCCACTTGGGACTTCCGGCATGGATTAGATATATGGCGCCGCCCCTTGTCAGTCATCTTAACTGCAGTTGGGTCCCTCTCCAAATAAGTATCGGAACACAGGGAGGCCAAAATTAAGAGGTGCCGGTAGGATCTGGCTCAAATTAACCCCTGGTACTCATCAGTATATTTTAACTTTGTGTAGCAGATGATTTTTGGAGCAGCTGGGAAAGCAGGAAAGAGACAGACGATGAGATTGAGAAAATAAATGAGATATAAGAAAGTGAAGAAGATTAACTGAGTTAGAAAGACGTCCCAATTCCACTAACTTCACTAACAATTTGAATAGGTACATTAACATATTTTAAGTTTCCTCATTTTCCTGCAGTTATATTTATTTCACTCTTACAAAGAACCAACAAATAGAAGCGTAACCTTTAAAAAAACACCAAAAAACACTGAAGAAGCAATAAAGACAAACCACACAGAGACGTTTTGTAACAGAGCCTGTATATTTTTCTGCAAAATACAAATACTACCACATTGTTTCTGAGTGAGGGCATTGCTGTACATGATCTCTGACTGCGACAACAGAGCTGCACTTTTTTTTTCTTCTTCTTCTTCTCTGGGAAAAACATTGTCTCCGAAGTGGCGACAAAGGCCAGCTTATGCCGCTAACAATCTCTTAATAATAATAATAATAATAATAATAATAATAATAATATCAATATTTGACTTATTAGAAGCACGTTGGACATTCACTGGATGTCGCCAAATACAAATAAAAATGTTTAAGGGGTCGTCATGATTGTCGGGACATTTGAGGTCCAGGCAGTTACGAATTAAACAATCAAACCAAGAAGAGAAAAAAAGAAAAACACAAATATACTTTTTTTTTTTTTAACTTTTTTTTTTTCACACAGCGGTGAGCAGAACTACAAACACACCTTTGGTTAGTTTACACTCCACTTTTCTCTTTTTTTTTCGTGTGAGCTTCCCGCCTCCACCTGCAGCCTGAGGACGAGCTCCTGGCTCACCTGCAGGAAATCTGACCAGCGACGGAGATCACAACGCTTGTTTTAAGAAAAGGTGTGGAAGTGCAGAAGAAAACACATCTGGGCTCTGCCCCTTTTATTTTAAACAGACATCAGTTTGTAGTTTGTAACTAAGCAGCAGCAGCGGCGGCTTCCTAACTAAAAAAAACAGCTTCAGTTTGGGTTTTTTTTTTAATGAGTGAATTTAGATGCTGGATTGACAGTAAAAAGGGGAACATGCCAGACGGCGGACTGTGGCCGAGGGTTCGAGCTCCAAATATACAGTTTTAAAACCAAAATATTCAAATGTGAACAACCCTTCAGCCACCTCGGAGTCCTTTAAAAAAATAATAAAATAAAACAATCACAAATAAAAAGCGGATATCACTGAGCAGTCCCTCCTCCTCCTCCTCTGGTTGTGTCAGACCCGGCACACGTGATGTCTTTAATAGAGTTACAGCACTAATAGACAGCGGGGTGAAGTCACTGAGTACGTTTACTGAAGCAGGAAGTAATTAAATTTTATTCCACTGCAGGGAAATATAGTAGAGCTGTTGATTATTCACTCGGTGGTTTAGTCTATAAAATGACAGAAAATGGTGAAAAATGTTGATTCTTCTTCTCATAAAGCTTCAAAAAGCCTGAATTACATTTAATAGAGCTTCAGTTTACTGTCATAGAAGACTTTGATACTTGCCATACTTTAACTTCCATACTCGAAGTCTGACTTTGAATGATGGATTTTTAATGGAGTATTTTTTCCTTGAGTAAATGATCTCAGTGCTTCTCCAGCCGCTGCTAATATACATTTAATAATCAGAATTGAATTTAAATAATGTGTGATAATCGAGGGTCTGACACC
The DNA here is from genome assembly GCA_021039105.1 of Scomber colias. Classification (NCBI taxonomy): domain Eukaryota; kingdom Metazoa; phylum Chordata; class Actinopteri; order Scombriformes; family Scombridae; genus Scomber; species Scomber colias. Next base: position 28,931 of record JAJDFG010001425.1, read on the forward strand.
AGCTGAACAGCAGACTTTAAATACTTTAAAATCTCCCTGAATGTTTAATAGAAAATGACTGTGCTTCCTTTCTTTGTTTTTTTTATATTAGTTATATTAAATAGAGCTGCAGACATCCAAAAATATCAATTTGATACAATAAAGGAAATAATTTGTAAAACATAAAACACTATAAACTTTGTGCAGCAAAGCATCACCGTCCCGTCAGTTATGGCTTTTTAGCGTTTACGACCCTCACTCTGACTTTTGACCTTTGACCTCCTGCAGGTCATCGGCTCAGCTCTGACCTTTGACCTCCAGAGCTGTTTCTGCATCACGAGTGAAGCTCATCGATCACTCCGGTAGTCTCGGTTCAGATGTGAGTCGTTTGTCTCTGTTGTTGTTTGATACGTAAAACCAAAACTGCTTCATTTTGTTTCAAAGGGAAATAAATCAGGTCGAGTTGTATGGAAGCAAAAAGAGGACAAAATTATTTGATTTAATTTTTAAGCAACTGAAAACCAAATAGTGAGCTTTAAACACAAAATGAACACTTAATGCTGAAATTAGGCAATTTATATGAATTTATGTGGTTTAATATTCCCAAAGAGTTATTTCAAGATTTATAAATTTATAAACTATATTCTTCAGATCTTCTTTTTCTTCAGATTCAGTGTTTTAAGGTTTTCACACTAATCTTAATTTCTCTTTCTTGGATCATGTGATTCACAAAATAATATTGGACAAAGATGTGATTGATCCTCTGCAGGCCGGACGTTTTGAGCTTTAAATAATCTAACTTTAGACTTAACACGTGTATTTTTTATATAGAAATTGAGAAATTGACTATTTTTTAAGTATTGGAATTTTTCATTTTTAAGAATCTGAATTTTTTAATCCTTAAAAACAACCTAATTTTTATTTTTTGTTTTAATTTAATTGCAGAACTCAGAATAAATGTTATAAAGTTTCATATCATCCTTTATCATTTATAACTGATATAATCATGTTCATCTTGTTTTAATGAGGTCTTTTTTATAAACGTTAATACTCTGATGCACACACTACTGCTCTCTTACTATCTGTGTACATATCATATATTTTATAATGCTTGTATTTATTTATTTAAGATTTTTAAGTTCAGCATTGGTTCATTATCAAAGTTTTCAGTTGCTATCGTCCTTTCTTTGCTTCCACTGCTTCCTGTTTCTGGATCGTAATCACTGAAAATCTCTTCTTTTCTTTTCTTTCTTTTCTTTTCTTTATTTTGCTAACATGGCTCTGAAAAATTACCCACTAACTTTTTAATAAAGCGTCTTCACATCAAGTGAAAAGTATCCAAAAGCTTCTTTTCTAATGCAACCTGTTGCAAATAACTTTCTCATCTCTCTAAAAACTAAAAAACTTCCACATCCTTCCAGTTTCTCTTTCGTCTGTTCATCACCGACGCTCCTTCTCTCTCTCTTCCTGTCTCTCTTACTTACTCCTTCTCTTTCTCTTTTTTATTTATTTGCCACACATTACCTTCCATACTGTCATTATTAAATGTGCTATATGTTCCTTATGTGCGCAAATATGTTGAACCTGCAACACGGCATGTGTAGCTCCTCGTATGATCAACATGTTCATTAACTGTTCAGAGTACCAGACTTCTTCACTTTTAACCTTTTTTTTTTTTGTTAGTTTGCATACATGTACGTGCACATATATGTTTATGTGCATTTAAACATATTTACTTAAACCCCCTCCCGCCTCCCGTCTCCCCGAACACACACACAAAAAGAAGCGTTACATGTACACCAACAAACTCTTCAGCCGCTTCGGTTCGTCTTTAAAATCACATCCGAGTCCGATACGGGGAAAACTTGAGAAAAAAATGATTTAAAAGATGCTCCAAAACTCTTAATTATTGGTCTAACACATGTAAAAATGAGGACTTTGTATACATAAAGTGTCATTCTTCAGTGTTGACTGCAGAGAAATAATTAAATACAACTTTCTCCACTCCGATGGGCCTGAAAACACATCACCACATATCAAAAACATTTATATATCTGATGTTTTTTCCTTTTATATTCATCCTATTTAAATGTTTTTTGTAATAAAACACAGAGATCTATTTTAATATGCAACATTTAAGCACTTATTCTTCACTGTACTCATAATTTTGACACTTTTAGCGGCTTTAAATGTGTTTTTATGGCTCTGAAATCACACAGATTATAATTATAAATACCTTGGGAAGGTTACGGAGTGTCTGATGGATAATTACGAACTTCTTGCCTATTCTTGAAATTCTGATTTTAGCACATAAACTATAGCAAAAAACGGCAAATTGTCGTTTTTACACTTTCTGGCTGTTGTCCAATTAAATAATTATAACAGGTTAAATCAGTGAGCTTTACAGGTGTTTTTAGGGGTTTGAAATCACACAGATTATAATTATACATACCTTGGGAAGGTGACTGAGTGTCTGATGGATAATTAGAAAATTTGCTTGAAATAGTCTAGCACATAAACTACAGCAAAAAACGTCAAATTGTCGTTTTTACACTTTCTGGCTGTTGTCCAATTAAATAAATTAAATATAACAGGTTAAATCAGTGAACTTTACAGGAGCCAGCAGGTGGGTTTTATTACCTTCCCACAGAGCCAGGCTAGCAGTTTCCCTTTGTTTACAGTCTTTATGCTAAGCTAAGCTAACGAAATGTTGGCTGTAGCTTCGAGTTGCATCAGTTTTCTTGCTGATTAAGCAGATTTCAGGCATTTTTGGGTCTGATCTGTGGGGCGATTCTTCTTTTACCTTCCAACTTTTTTAGTTTCTGTGTTTCCCTGATGCTTCCTCTTCCTTTGGGATCAATACAAGATTGATTAATTGATTGATAAGGCTCCTAAAGTCTCAGGTTTTCCAACTCTTGAAGTCAAAGTTTTGGAGCATCCTTAAAACCATTTTTTTTTTTTTACAAGTTTCGACCCTCAGCCGTAATCTCCGTGGAGTCTTTCCTCGAGCGTACAGGTTTAGCTACAGTACATGTTGTAAATACAGCAGAACATCGTCTGTATCCGTATAAACCTGACTGACTCTGCTCGCCTCACGTACATGTTACACATATAGCACACCCACTCAGTACAAGAGAATAAGATAATAATAATAATAATAATAATAATAATAACACTATAAGGTAACTTTTCTAACATCCCCGTCCCCTCTGGCTGCAGACCGCCCCCATCATGTGGCCCAGCCCTCCGATAGCCTCATCCGTTTTACTGACGGGCTGTGGCGCTCGTCCTGACTGGACATGGGCCGCAGGAGGAAGCCGTCGTTGCCGTGGTGATCCTCGCGGTCCTCGCTGCCCTCGTACGAGCTCCCGCAGCTGGAGGCGCTGTCGCCGGGGGAACGGCCCGTCTCGTTGGGGCCCCGGCCGGCGTTGGGATACCCGGTCATGCCTCCGAGTCCCGTGCCCATCATGCCGATGCTCCGGTCTCTGGGAGGAGAGGCGGGCTCGGACTTGATGTGGAGGTTCTGGTGGCCCGACGCGAGGTTCAGGTTGGAGTTCTGGCACAGGTTTCTGTAAGAGGAGAGAGAGACGGAGGGGCTGAAGAAAGACGGACATACGGACGAAATTAATCCCTTGTCACATGTGGAATATTGTTTTTATGACTGACTAATCAAGAAATGCCAAATGTCGCTTTTATAGTCGGTCAATGTGAGAATTTGCTGCTTTTCTTTGTCTTAAATTACAATAAATTGAATATTGAAGGCCCCTATTGCATCTGGAGGAATTTATAGTGCTCTTCCAAAACAAAACTAGGGCCCTGTGACTTCCACGATCACGGAATCGCGGAATTGGCCGATTAAAACAGAATTTATTTTTAACGTGGAATATCACAGAATTTGACTGAAATGCTGTTTTCGTGTGGAAGAGGAACGTATGTCTGGGGAAAACTGCACATAGGGAAGCAAATCTGGGTGGCACAACAAGCCCCCTCCTCCACACACTGAGATATGTATCATATGAAGATGCACAAAAAAGTCTCTTGGAGCCGTACTCCAACTCCAACTCCAACAGGAAGTCAGATATTTTTATTCAAATTTCTCCATCCATTTTCCCCTCATACTTTAACAAACTCCTCCTAGAGATTTAACCTAACTGACTTCACATTTCCTCTGTGTCATCTTAAGAGTGCCTTTAAGTTCAAATTAAAGAAATGTCACCTTTATGATTGTCTTTGAGAGTTTTACGTGAACAGAAACAGAAGCTCACCCCATGTGTCCGAGCGCTGAGTGCTGCAGGTTCTGTATCTGCTGCTGCTGCCAGTTCGTCACTGATCCCAGACCAGAACCTCCAAACCCGGTCAGAGAGGACAGATCACCGCCCAGCGAGAACTCTGCAGGAATATAACACACGATCAGACGTTAATCTCATGGATCAGATCCTAAGTGAAGCTTCCTGCTGCAGTATTCAGGGTCGTTTGGATCACCTGTGCCGTAGGAAGAGGAGAGAGAGGAAGGGTAGCCGCCCATTCCTTGTCCTGGGAGAGTCTGAGCAGAGAGAGACGCAGCGGGAGTCGTCAGAGACTGAGCGGTCTGAGAGTGATTTATTCTCTGATTCTGCAGAAAGAGAATAAAAAACACGACGACATCAGACTTTAAACAAACTGATACACACTCATGCTGCATCATTAAAACACAGAAACAAACTAAAGACACTTTTTGATGTCAGTATGAACAATATGAAGTTTATCTATCTGTTTAAATGATGATAGTAATTTATAACTATTGTTTTTATTGCTTGTGTACTTATTTATTATTATTGTTCTTTATTCTTTTTATTGATGCTCTTTCTATTTTTGCTCTTTCCTATTTTGCTGTAACACTTTAAATTTCCCCACTAATAAAGGAATATCTTATTTTATCTTATGATACACTATGATGATGATTAATAAGACCTGAATCTGAATCTACTGCTCACTACAGACTGAACTATTGATATTCATCATCATTAATAACTTAATAGTTATTTTAATTAGACAATAAAATGCAGGAAATACAGGAATATATTTAATTTATTTACATTTACATCAATCTAGCAAAAAGTAAATGACATTTGTACTGTATTATATTGCATTTCTAATAGATCTTTTATTATTGTTATTTGTTTTATCTCTCTTTAAGGGGAGTATTAACTGTAATTTAAAAACATATTCAATTATTTTTACACTAAAATCATGCACAGGAGGAAGTACTGTAGTTTAATTTATGGGTACTTGGACTCCTGACTTCATTACAGTGTTTCTATTTCTACAATCCTGGCTGATTAATTGATTAATTCACTATTTTAGTCATTTGTTCAAATGTGTGTGAAGATTTGAAGCTTTAATGACAGTAAACTGAGTATATTTGGATTTGTAAGTTGTTCTACTTTCTAATATTTTATAGACAAAATGATAAATAAAGAAAATAATCTGCAGATAAATTAAAATAATAATTTCCTACTCTGGTTTACTTACCAACATGAGGTCAAACTCCTCACACTGTGGGTTAGGGTTAGAGCATTAAAGCATTAAAGCGACAGTAACATGAAGTCAATACAACAGACATGAAAACAAACTTTAAGGAAAGAAGGAAGGAAAGGAGGAAGGAGGGAAGGAGGGAGGAAGGAAAGGAGTAAGGAGGGAAGGAAGGAGGGAAGGAAAGAAGGAAAGGAGTAAGGAGGGAGGGAGGAAAGAAGGAAGGAAAGGAGCAAGGAAGGATGGAAGGAAGTGAGGAAAGAAGTATGGAAGGAGGGGAAGAACGAAGGAAAAATTAAAGAAAGAGGAAGGAAGGGAGGAAAGAAGGAAGGAAAGGAGTAAGGAGGAAAGGAGGGAGGGAGGAAAGGAGGAAGGAGGGAGGAAGGAAAGAAGGAAGGAAGGATGGATGGATGGAAGGAAGGAAAGAAGGAAAGGAAAGGAGTAAGGAGGGAGGGAGGAAGGAAGGAAAGGAGGAAAGAAGGAAGGAAAGTAGAAAGGAAAGGAGTAAGGAGGGAAGGAGGGAGGGAGGGAGGAAGGGAGGAAGGAAGGAAAGGAGTAAGGAGGGAAGGAAGGAAAGGAGTAAGGAGGGAAGGAAGGAAAGGAGTAAGGGGGAGGGAGGAAAAGAGGAAGGAAGGGAGCAAGGAAGTATGGAAGGAGGGGAAGAACAAAGGAAAAATTAAAGAAAGAGGAAGGAAGGAAGGAAGGGAGGAAAGAAGGAACAGTCAAAAGAGGACGACAGGAGGGTTAAAGTCTTTAATGATCGGAGGAGGAAATACTCACGATAGTCGGCATGTTGTTGCATTTGTTGGAGGGGGGCATCAGCGTGCGGAGGTCGGGCTTGCGGCTCATGCTCATCGGTGGACTCTTGTCCTGCATGTTTTTGGAGACTCCTGGAGACAGAAGGCCGGGGGAAGTGCAGTGGTTGCCATAGTTACCGTTTCCTGGAGAGAAACACACTCAGATGTTTACCTTCAGACCCGACTTCATGTTGGTTTAATGTGTGGATCAGTGTTTGAGTCTCTGTTACCCCTTTACCCCTCCGAGCTGGAGCTGGTGCTGGTTCGGAGCCAGAGCCTGACTAAGCACCGGTTCTTTGCTTTTCCACCAGCCCCGAGCCTCAGAACGGGAGCCAGAGCAAGCACCAACTCTTTGCTGGTCTAAAGCAAGAACCGATTACGTCAGCGGACTGGGGGCGGGGCTAACGTTTATTAGCCAGCTAGCATGGCTAACGTTTATTAGCAGACTAGCAGGGCTAACGCTTATTAGCAGACTAGCAGGGTTAACGCTTATTAGCAGACTAGCAGGGTTAACGCTTATTAGCAGACTAGCAGGGTTAACGTTTATTAGCCGGCTAGCGGGTTAACGTTTATTAGCCAGCTAGCATGGCTAACGTTTATTAGCCGGCTAGCGGGTTAACGTTTATTAGCCAGCTAGCATGGCTAACGTTTATTAGCCGGTTAGCGGGTTAACGTTTATTAGCCAGCTAGCATGGCTAACGTTTATTAGCCGGTTAGCGGGTTAACGTTTATTAACCGGCTAGCGTGGCATTTACAGAGGGTTTAAGATTTGTTGACTAAAAGCTCTATTTTTATCATTTTTTGGCCAGAGCTGTCGTCTTCTTCTTCTTCTTCTTCGTTTCCGGCAGGGGTAAGAGGTGCTTGGATTAGCACCAACTGGGCACCGGCTCCAGCTCGGTGGAAAAGGGGTATGAAACATGTTGGTTTCATGTGTGGATCAGTGTTTGAGTCTAGAAATATTTCCACTGACATCCAACCAGCATGTTTCAGAGCTCTCAGACTCAT
>JAJDFG010001426.1:0-7500 GCA_021039105.1 Scomber colias
ATCAAATGAATTAACTATCTCCTCAAAGGACATGAGCTTATTAGAAGAGTATAAATCTGCTATTGATTTGATCCCTTTATCTGCCCACATTTTAAAGCCTGCATCAAGCCGTCCTGCTTTAAAGTTTGTATTTCCCCAAATGGGGCTATAACAAGAAAGGTTATTGGGCATTCCAAAATATCTCCTGACCTCATACCAAACATTAATCATATTGAGAACTATTGGGTTAGAACATTTCTTCCTGAGGTCTTTGAGATCAGCAGAATATAAGTACAGGCTTAATGACAGGCCAGGCATAACTGCAACTGATTCCATATTGACCCAAGATGAGGTACCTTGGGAAGAGAAAAAGAACATAATAGTTCTGAGCTGAGCGGCCCAATAATACCATTGAACATTGGGGCACTTAAGCCCCCCTCTATCATATGGCAAGTGTAGAAGTGAAAGGCGAAGTCTGGCTCGTCTGTTGTTCCAGATGTAGTTAGTGAATAGTTTGTTAAGTCTTATGAAAAGGTGTTTTGGAGGTGGCAAAGGAATATTCTGAAATAGATATAACAGTTTGGGTAAGATGTTCATTTTCAGGACATTTATGCGACCAATTAAGGAAATGGGTAGAGATGTCCATCTATCAATAGAGTTAGAAATATTTTCAAAAAGAGATTCATAATTTGCAGAGACAATGTTCTCAAGTTTAGGTACAATTTTTATTCCCAGATATGTAAAACTATCAGTTAAATGAAAAACGCCAGGATTGTTTTGCAGCTGTACTCTATCATCATTATCCAATAGCATTAGCATACTTTTTGAAGTATTAACCTTGTACCCAGATATATCTCCAAATGTTCCAATAAGCTCTAGCAGAGCAGGAATAGAATGACTAAGATTTTTTAGAAAAAGAAGAACGTCATCTGCAAATAAAGCAATTTTGTGTTCCACCTGTCCAACAGTGACACCAACTATGTCTGTATGTTTTCTAACTGCAATCGCAAAAGGTTCTATGGAAATTGCAAAAAGGAGAGGAGAGAGAGGCGATCCCTGCTGGCAACCCCTGGATATATTGAAGGGCTTAGACACCATATTGTTCGTAAGAACCTCAGCTACTAAATTATTAGAGAGAATCTTAACCCACTTGCAAAATTGCTCCCCAAAACCAAACTTAACCAAAAGTGCAGACAAATAGGGCCACTCGACCCTATCAAAGGCCTTCTCTGCATCAAGTGACAAGATAGCAGTGTCACGATTGTTCTGTTGGTAATGAAGAATGTTGAGAAGCCTCCTCACACCATGAAATCCTTGTCTACGTTGAATAAAGCCATTTTGATCCTCTCCAATTAGTCTAGGCAACACTACTTCCAATCTCCTTGCTAAAACTTTACACAATATTTTAGTGTCTGAATTAAGGAGACTTATTGGACGCATGTTTTCACATTTTGTGTTACTTTTCCCTGGTTTTGGTAATAGTGTGATTAAGGCTTCCCTCATTGATGCTGGAAGAAGACCCATTTGAAATGCCTCTAGCAACATATCTGAAAAAGGTTTTATCAATTTTTCTTTGAATTTTTTATAAATGTCTATGGGAAGCCCATCTGGACCTGGTGTTTTCCCTGATGTCATTGCATCAATAGCTGCTGATATCTCTTCTCCAATTATTCCCTTTTCTAGATTCATCTGATCTTCTCCTGATATCTGAGGCAAATCCAGACAATCTAAAAATTGTGTCTGTAGTTCATTGCTAGGAGAGCAATCAGAGCTATATAACTTTTCATAATAAACTCTGAATGCCTCATTTATCTCTACTGGGTCTATAATATTTCCTGATGGCTTTTCAATTGTAATAATGGCACGCTCCTCTTGCCTTTTTTTAATCTGCCAAGCAAGAAGTTTTCCTGCTTTGTCTCCATGTTCATAAAAATTTTGCTTTAGTTTCATTATTTTTGCAGCCGCTCTATCCGCTGACCTTTCGTTGTATTGGGCCCTTAAGAGGAGTAATTTATTGTGTTTCCTCTTTATTTCCTACCCCATTCTGATATATATGCTTTTCTAATTCACTGATCTGTCTCTCCAATTGTTTAATTTCTTTCCTAGATTGTTTGGATTTTGAGCTACAAAATCCAATAATTTGACCTCTAATAAAGGCTTTGAAAGCTTCCCATCGTATGCAGGCTGAAGTTTCAGATGTATTAGTCTCAAAATAGAGATCTATTTGCTTACCTAAAAACTCTAAGAATAAAGGATCCTGCAGCCATCCTGTCTGCAAACGCCATTTAGGGTAATTATTTATTATTTTGTTATGCATATATGTTAATGATACTGCAGCATGATCAGAAATAACTACAGTATGATATTTGCAATCTACAATATTGGAGAGCAATGATGCTGATACTAAAAAGTAATCAATACGTGAATAAGTTTGATACTTCCCAGAGTAACATGAGTAAGCCAAAGAACTAGGATTTAGTTGTCTCCAAATATCCAACATATTTAGGTCATTCATAAAGTAGTTTATCAATTTTCTAGATTTGACATGCGTAGAGTCAGCGCCTGTTGAGCGATCTTTCACTGGGTTCAATGTACAGTTCATGTCACCTGCCAAAATATGTTGCCCTGTTAAAGCAGATATTGAGAGAAACAAATCTCTGAAAAAAATAGGATTATCTTCATTAGGGCCATATACATTAATTAAATTAACTTTTCCTCCAAATAGAACTCCTTGGAGTATAATAAATCTACCTGCTGGGTCTTTTGTTATTTTTTCAACTTGTAAGGGGATGGTTTTATGAACAAGTATCATTACCCCTCTAGCATTTGAGGCATAGCAACATGAGAACACCCTGCCCTGCCATCTCCTCTGAATCCTGATTGTGTCACTTGTTGTCATGTGTGTTTCCTGTAAAAAGATTAATTTCGCTTGGAGCAGTTTGATTCTGTCCATTACTTGCTTAATTTTTTTAAGGCTACCCATTCCCCTGCAGTTCCAAGTTAATAGTTTCACCTTTCCTATTTCAGACATTGATCTTCATACCGTAACATATCACGTAGTAGGCCTACCATTGAGAAGCATAAACAAAAACCAACAACTACACAAAACAACTTAATAAGCACATTCAACATAAATTTAAATGTTGTATAACCCCCTTGAATAATCCCATCCATTATGGGTCCCCCCTCCCCCCTCAATGCCTGCTCCCTGTATGGGTACATTAGATCCACACACCTGTGAGGAGCTAACTACTGATTAGCCTGCTCTTTTCCTTCTACCATGAGGTACCACCCTTAATCATGTTGTTCTATTTCTACTCATATTTTCACCTAAATTAAACATCTCTAATTTCACAAGCCTACAACATTAATGTAAAATTAAATCCTTTAAACCTGAGATTAAACCAGAACTTTGTGTGAGAAGAGCAAATCCTGACACTCTGAACTACGGTCTGAATTCTTATAATACACTGCTACACATTGGCATCGGTTGATTAAAAGAAAGAAAAAAGAAAATAAAGTGTCATCCACTGCACACATTCTGACCAAAAAACCCTTCTGCTGCCAAAACTGTCAGGTAGTCCGTCTGTATTAGACGTAGGCTATTTCTTACTTGAGCATTAACATGCACACAGAAATCAGAAGCAGAATCAAATTAGCTTCATGGCTGCTGTATAGAGTCATTTAAAATAAAAAGTTCAATGCCATGCCATCCTTATGTTTAAACACGTTCTCCAGTTATGAAGAAGAAAATTATACAGCCCCTGACCTTTATTCTAAATAAACATCACTCGCCAACGTTACCCAAACCTTCGATGAAATGTTCAACCTCGGCAGGGGTATCATACAGCCTGGATTTCTCTTTGTAGGTGAGGAGCAGTCGCGCAGGGAAGACGATCCGATGCTTGTTGATTCCTCTCTCACGTAGCTTCTGTCTAACTCCATCATAAGCCCTCTGTTTCTTGTGGGTTTCAGCCGAGACATCCGGGAAGAACCGGACGATGTGGTCCTTGTAATTCAGCGTCCCTTTAGCTTTAGCTGCCCGCATCACCTCTTCTTTCTGTCGGTAGTTCAGAAACTTCATAATGAGAGTTCTTGGTGGAGGCGAGGTAACGTTAGCGTCAGTCACCTTCTGAGGCTGCGGGCCAATTCTGTGTGCACGTTCCAATGCTAGCATGGTATCACTCATACCCAAGATTGACGGAATCCAATTTTCTAGAAACGTGCATGCATCTCGCCCTTCTTCCTCCTCAATTAAGCCCACTATCCTCACATTGTTTCTCCGACTTCGGTTTTCCAATTCGTCCGCTCTCTCGCTCAGTAACTTCACTTGGGATTCTAAAGAGCTAGTGCGAGTTCTGAGTTGCACTACTTCATCTTCTGTCCCAGAAATGCGTTCCTCCGCTACTTTCATTCTTTCTGTAACTTCTTTTATCATTTCAGATACTCCGTCCAATTTATTTGTAACACGTTTCTCCATCCCCTTTATTGCCTCCATGACATCTGCATTGCTAATGCTAGGGCTAGTCTCAACGACTTCAATAGACTCACATTCGCCATCTTCCTCCATCTCCAATTCCTCGTGGTCAGATAACTCTTGTTTTCCGTTGTTCTTCTCTTGTTTTTGCTTTTTTTGAGCAGGAGTCTGCTTTCGACGTTGTGACATTACAATAAGCGTATAAGAACCAGAAATGCCTCTGTTTTATGAGTAGAATTGAAAGTTTTAAGGATTAGTCTACAGAAGGGTTGGTATCTAGCAGCCTCTCAGCACCCCGTCATTACCGGAAGTCCCTAAAAGGTGATTTTTAAAGTCTTTACAGGGTTTCTTTAATTTCATTGTAATGGCTCCCAAATAGGATTAAAAATAAAAATAGATTAACAGAAAAAACATTTTCGACTTCCTTTGTTTTCACATAAAAGAGTAATGAGTTCATAATGAGTTCACAAAATAAAGAGAGGTCAAGTCAGAGTGTAGAATAATATTGAGGATTGAGCATCTTCATAAAGGATCCTTCTTTCCTCTTTTCCTTTCTCCCTCCCTCCTACCACCCTTCCTCCCTCCTTTCCTTCCTTCTTCCTCCCTTCCTTCCTCCCTTCCTCCCTTCCTTCCTTCTTTCCTCTGTCCTCTTTTCCTTTCTCCCTCCCTCCTACCACCCTGCCTTCCTCCGTCCTTCCTCCCTTCCTTCTTCCTCCCTCCTTTCCTTCCTTCTTCCTCCCTTCCTTCCTCCTTTCCTTCCTCCCTTCCTCCTTTACTTCCTTCTTTCCTCTGTCCTTCTTTCCTTCCTTCCTTCCTTCCTTCCTCTGTACTCCTTTCCTTCCTTGCTTCCTTCCTTCCTCCCTCCCTCTTTACTCATTTCCTTCCTTCTTCCTTCCTTCCTTCCTTCCTTCCTTCCTTCCTTCCTTCCTTCCTTCCTTCCTTCCTTCCTCTTTTCTTTCCTCCCTTCCTTCTCTCCTAAATTCCTTCCTCTTTTAGTCCTTACTCCTTTCCTTCCTTCCTTCCTTCCTTCCTTCCTTCCTCTTTACTCCTTTCCTTCCTTGCTTCCTTCCTCCCTCCCTCTTTACTCCTTTCCTTCCTTCCTTCTTCCTTCTCTCCTTCCTTCTCTCCTTCCTTCCTTCCTCTTTTCCTCCTTTCTTTCCTTCCTCCTTTCCTTCCTTCCTCCCTTCCTTCCTCCCTTCTTTCCTCCCTCCCTCCTTACTCCTTTCTTTCCTTCCTTCCTTCCTCCCTTCTTTCCTCTCTCCCTCCTTACTCCTTTCTTTCCTTCCTTCCTTCCTTCCTTCCTCCCTTCCTTCCTCTTTTCCTCCTTCCTCCTGTCCTTCCTTCTGTCCTTCCTTGACCTGAGGACAACAGGAGGGTTAAAGGAATAGTTTGATATTTTGGGAACTATTCTAATTGGCTTTTGTTTGTTTTTTTGTGCACAAAGTTAGAAGTTAGACGAGAGGATGAACACCACTCTCCTTTTTGTGTCGTATTTTTAATGAACAGCACTTTATCTGTCTCTCCCACTACTCCTGTACTCTGCATCACCAAGCAGAAACTACCACAGCTAGAGGCTAAAGCCAACATGGAAGTGCCTGAAGGTGCAGTATCACTAATGACTGCTGGGTCCAAAAAAAAAAAAAAAAAGCCTGTCTAAAGCTGACTCCCGTTCAGAAAGCATCAACTCCTCTCCAAGAATGCTAAAGCCAATTCCAGGATGACAGAGGTGTCAAACTCATTTTCATTCAAGGGCCACATACAGACCAATTTGATCTCATGTGGGCCGGATCATTAAAAAGATGGAGGGAAGGAAGGAAGGAAGGAAATAAGAAGGGAAGGAAAGGCAGACAAACGGAAGGAAGGAAGGAAGGAAGGAAATAAGAAGGGAAGGGAGGAAAGACAGGCAAAAGGAAGGAGGGAAGAAAGGTAGGAAAGACAAATGGAAGGATGGAAGGAAGGAAGGAAGGAAGGGAGGGAGGAAGGAAGGACAGATGGAAGAAAGGTAGGAAATAAGGGAAGGAAGGAAGGGAGGAAGGAAGGAAGGAAGGAAGGAAGGACAGATGGAAGGAAGAAAGGAAGGAAGGACAGATGGAAGGAAAGACAGAAGGAAGAAAGGGAGGAAGGACAGATGGAAGGAAGGACAGATGGAAGGAAGAAAGGAAGGAAGGACAGATGGAAGGAAGAAAGGAAGGAAAATAGGAAGGTAGGAAGGAAAGATGGAAGGAAGGAAAAGAACACAGGCCCCTAGGTGGGCCGGTTCTGGCCCGTGGGCCGCATGTTTGACACCCCTGCTTTAGGATGACGAGGTGTGGTGGGGTGATTTTACACTTACATGTGCACCTGATGTATGTACGAGGGTCATTTTTCACTTCCAGCGTAAGTTATAATTACAGCTGCGAACATGCTGGTCTTTCTTTAATTTAAATCCTGTCAAGAGGAAGATCTTTCTAATTTAAAATGTATCTCTGAGCTTTTTCTGCACGAGAAGGTGTTTTTCTTTTTAACCCTCGTGTCGTCCTCCTGGGTCAAATTGACCCCATCTTATTCTTTTCCCTTCCTTCCTTCCGTCTGTACTTCCTCTATCCTCCTTTCTTCCCTCCGTCCTCCCTTCTTCCTTCCTTCCTTCCTTCCTTGCTTTCTTCCTTCCTCCCTCCCTTCCTTCCTTCCTCCCTCCCTCCGTCCCTCCTTTCCTTCCATCTTCCTTCTTCCTCCTCCCTTTCCTTTCCTTTCCTTTCCTTTCCTTTCCTCCCTCCTTCCCTCCCTCCCTCCCACCCGTCCTTCCTTCCTTCCTTGACTTGAGGACAACAGGAGGGTTAATGAAGCTTTGGTCAAAGATCTCTTTTCCCTTATTCCCTTTTTCTTTTTCTTTCCTTTCTTCTATCACATTCCCATAAAATCCATACATTTAAAATTCCAGTGTCACTATACCTGACCAATAATCTTTTTTTCCCCCACATTCCTCGAACCACTCACTCTCTGGATGCCATTCTTTAAATATCGTTGCAATTCATCGTCATTGTGTCTTTCAGCCCCCCCCCCCCCCT
>JAJDFG010001426.1:12500-36188 GCA_021039105.1 Scomber colias
CATTTATATACAGTAAGAAAGTCATGTTGATGTATTTGTGAAATGAAGAACTTAACCCTTTATTGGGCAAATAATTATATTTGGTAGCTTCTGTAAATATCCCAGAATATCCTTCCTTCCTTCCTTCCTTCCTTCCTTCCTTCCTTCCTTCCTTCCTTCCTTCCTTCCTTCCTTCTTTCTTCCCTTCCTCTTTTCCTTTCTCCCTCCCTCGTTCCTTATTTCCTCCGTCCTTCCTTCCTTCCATCTGTCCTTCCTCCCTCCCTCCTTCTCTCCTTCCTCCGTCCTTCCTTCCTTCCTTTCCTTCCTTCCATCTGTTCTTCCTCCCTCCCTCCTTCTCTCCTCCCTTCCTTCTTTCCTTCCTCTGTCGTTCCTTCCTTCCATCTGTTCTCCCTCCCTCCCTCCCTCCCTCCTTCCTTCCCTTTCTTCCTTCCTTCCTTCCATCCTTCCTTCCTTCCTTCCTTCCATCCTTCCTTCCTTCCTTCCTTCCTTCCTTCCTTCCTTCCTTCCTTCCTTCCTCCCTTCCTACCTCCCTTCCTACCTCCCTTCCTTTCAATGAGTGTCCTATAAAGGGTTAAATGTTGCATCTCAGCTGTCAGAAATGTCCCTGTATCTTTTCCTTAAGGTATTTTCTCTCCAATACAAACAGCATTTTTAATACATACAGTACATTCCCTTCAGTTTATCTATCGGCTGCTTTCTCTCACTCCTAACATCTCTTAATGTACAGACTTAATTCCCGATAAAACATATTCTTGAAATTGACTCTTTTTTTTTTTTTTTCCTTTCCAGTGTGAGTTTCAGCTCCCTGGAGGAAAGTGCTCAGTGAAGCCTCGAAGCCTCGAAGCCCTTCAGCCTGTTTTTTTTTTTTTTTCCAGGTGAGTGAGCGTCAGGGGAGATAAGCCTGTCACTGTTTCCCTCCAGACTGAAGAACAGGGAGCACATCTCAAACAGCGGGACGACTGGCCAACAGCGATAGCCGGCCAACGTCTCCATGAGACGGTGCACAGGCGGGGGGAGGGGGGAGGGATGGAGGGATGGAGGGACGGAGGGGGGGGGGTAGCAGGCAGAGACGCATCAAAAACCTGGCATACTTTCACAGGAAGTGAAGCACTCAGCAGACCTATCTGTGACAGAGCCGGTGTAATTGTTTTGCTTCCAAACGAGATTCACTTTGTTGTCAGTGCGGAGAGAGGAGGAGGAAAAAAAAAACCTAAAAAAAAAAAGAAAAAAAAGAAAGATGACTGATGGAAGCGAGCAGTGAGTGAGTGATGGTGAATTTGAATGAGAGGTTTCACGTATCCAGAATATTCACACACGCTTTTACTTGCTACATAAGAGTTGGTTTGAGGCCTCACACACACACGACTTAAAAACATGGAAACACACATCTGTTTTGGCTGTTCCTCCCTCCTTCCTCCCTCCTTCCTTCCATCCTTCCTCCCTTCTTTCTTCCTCCCTTCCTTACTCCCTCCTTTCCTTCTTCCTTCCCTCCCTCCCTCCCTCCTTTCCTTCTTTCTTCCCTTCCTTCAATCCTTCCTTCCTTACTCCCTCCTTTCCTTCTTTCTTCCCTCCCTCCCTCCTTTCCTACCTTCTTCTTCCCTTCCTTCCTCCCTCCCTCCTTTCCTTCCTTCTTCCCTTCCACCTCCCTTCCATCCTTCATTCCTTCCTTCCTTCCTTCCTCCTCTCCTTCCTTCTTCCCTTCCACTCCTTCCTTCTTCCCTTCCTCCTTCCTTTCCTACCTTCTTCCCTTCCTTCCTCCCTCCTTTCCTTCCTTCTTCCCTTCCTTCCTTCCTTCCTTCCTTCCTTCCTCCCTTCCTCCCTTCCTTCCTTGACACACGACTTAAAAACATGGAAACACACATTGTACACATACCTCCTCACCACATGAAGCAAGTGTCACTTCATCTATTATCCAGACTTTTATGCAGCGTCTGACAGTTTTGCATTGTGTTGAATTTTAAATATTTAAGTGTGGGATTGTTTTTGGGGTTTGAAACATCTGGTTAGAAATATGCTGAAGAATGGAAAATATGGGTTATGAACAGCATTAACCCTCGTGTTGTCCTCCCGGGTCAAATTGACCCTATCTGTTTTGGCTGTTCCTCCCTCCTTCCTTCCTCCCTCCCTCCCTTCCTTCTTTCATCCTCCCTTCCATCCTTCCTTCCTTACTCCCTCCTTTTCCTTCTTTCTTCCCTCCCTCCCTCCTTTCCTTCCTTCTTCCCTTCCACCTCCCTTCCATCCTTCCTTCCTTCCTTCCTCCTTTCCTTCCTTCTTCCCTCCCTCCTTTCTTTCCTACCTTCTTCCTCCCTTCCTTCCTCCCTCCCTCCTTTCCTTCCTTCTTCCCTTCCACCTCCCTTCCTTTCTTCCTCCCTTCCCAACCCAAAGCATGTATAACAAACCAAGTCTGAACCATCAAACAACACTTTTCATATATTTATTTTAATTTTCTTCACTGACTCTCTATGATATCTTCACTTTCCAACATGTAAGTGTTTTACGAAACGCCCTTTTCATCATCATGTCACTTTTAAAGAATGTCCTCGCTTTTTAACTTTCCAAAAATATCTTCAATTTCCTAAACTGTCCTCGCTTCCCAAAAAAGTTCAGATTTTCCAAAGATGTGATCACTCTTTAAAAAAAAAAAAAAAATCTCTTCACAAATCTGAAAATGACCTAGATTTCTTTCTCTCCAAACATATGTTAACTTTTCCAAATTGCCTTGACTTTTTTTTTTTTTAAATCTCTCCAAATTTTTAAAAAACATTTCCTCTCTGGAAAATGTCCTCACGTGCTGACGATGTCCTTACTATCCAAAAATGTCCTTGTTGTCCAAATGATCCACATCTTCCCGAAAAAATTTGGCCTGCTTTTGTTAATCCTTTCTGAAATGTCCTCACTTTCAAGGTCTAACACTCAACACAAACACACACACACACACACACACACACACACACACACACACACATCTTGCAGTGCAACACACACACACACACACACACACACACACATATGTCTCTTACTTTCTTTTCTTTAGTGTACACAGGTGCACACACTTCAAATGTCTTCCCTTTCTTTCATGAGCACACACACACACACACACACACACACACACACACACACACACACACACACATCTCTCTATCACACACATATTCCACCACACACACACACCTCCCCACGCAGCCCACAGTGCCGTCGGGGCTAATAAATGTTCTCCAGGTTAATTATGCGTGCTGCCCATTACATGGCCGCCCAGGTCAGAGCCGACATGTGTAATTTCCCGGACGTTTATGAATGGAGGCCAACAGCTCACTAGAGGCTCATGGGAAGCAGGTGGCTGCTGGACGCCGGCTCTGCAAACGGGTGACGGGGGGCTTGTTCAGATTCTTGTGGCATTTCGGAAACGGTCAGCTACCACGACCGGGAGTTTCATCTCCAAAAGGACACACCTGAACTCCGAATGAGAAAGGGGCGGTTTATTACTTTTTGAAGGGCAAAACAAGTAGCCTAAACGTGTAAAAAAAGAGTTTGAAATCATCTGTGTTTTTCTGAATAGGTAGTTTTCTCTTATTACTACCACAGCTGGTAACGGCAGATCTCTCTGTATGAACCGCTTTGGCTGGTAATCTTGTTATTTCGCCATTACTCTGCACAGTAGAGTGAGAAAAGGGTCATTTCCTGCTATGTTATTTAAAAAAAAAAAAAAAAAAGAGTGGTGTGTGTGTGTGTGTGTGTGTGTGTGTGTGTGTGTGTGTGTGTGTGTGTGATCTCCTGCTAGCTTAATCTGACCCACAGAATCCATAAAGGGAGGAAAAAGTCAGGTACAGTATGTCAGAGTTGTAAATGTGAAGGTTAATTGGTGTCAAATTGTAAAATCTGCAGCTGAATTTCAGTTTTTTTTTTATATTTTCAGACAAAGAGTAGGCCTATGTATTCACACCTTTCCTCTTCGTCTCAGTTTTAAAGACTGTATAAAATGAATTCAGACATTTTTTTCTAAACACATTAAATAGGTCATAAATGTATTTATAAAAAAGGTGTAAAAAGCATTTCAACCATTTAGATTTGAATTGTGGAGCTAGGCTTCACAAACTGTGTTTCAAGATTTCTGTGTTCAGGATTTAGTGATTAGCATAAACCCGCCCCTGCTGCTGTAGAGGTATAAATACATTCAGCTCACACTACTACTACTACAGTCTACAGTTAGCCAGTTAGCCGAGCTAGCCGCCGAGCTAGCAGCCGAGTTAGCCGCCGAGCTAGCAGCTGAGGTAGCAGCAGAAAGCTCTCAGACGTAGCGTCCATGTTTCGGGTAGAGGTGGTGACTTTGATTGACAGGTGACACTTGGTAGGGGGCGGGGCTTCAGCGGACTCGGCGGGAACTCCCACAGCATTTGGCAGCAGAGAAAAAGGTTTTACACAACTTTGAAGCCTAATTTCATATATTTGGCGATTTTTTTCAATCATTCAAATTTGGCAGGGTGGTTAACAACACACTTTTCTGTGGTATGTTAAACTCAGAACACATTTATTCTTACTTTACACTGACTTTAACCTTCTCCATTGTTACAAGGATATATGAACTACTAGGGGTTAAATTTAAACTGATTGCCTGAAGACACGACTCTCCCATTCTCATCTCGACTCCCCTATCTTCCCATCTTCGCTCCACAGACGTCGGTTCTTTAACACACACACCTCCATTCATCCATCTTCAACCTTGATTCTTTCCCTTCATCCCTTCATCCCTTATCCTTTCATCCATCAACCCCATCTCTTCACCCCTTAATCCCTTCCTCTGGACCCTTCAATCCATCTCTCCGTACACACCGTCTCAGTTCTCCTCCTTCTATATCTCCCATTAAATCACTTCAAATCCACATTTTAGTCGGTGTTGTCTTTGTTAATGAATGAATCATTTCGTAGTGATATGTGTCGGCTTCTTTTATCGCACCAATCCTTGTAGTTTAATTCAACATGCATAAAAAGTAAATCAAAGCCTTTAACTGTGGAGTTTAATTATTTCAAAATGGTTTGGTAGGCGAGCACCATTGTTACAACACAACACGAGAGAAACAAATATAATAATACGGATCTATTTTCTCTAACTCGTGTCAAAACTACCGTGCAGTGCTTCATAAAGCGACGCTGAGAGCAAGTTATTATTCTCGATTTGTATTCAGAGCATGAGACTTTTTAATCAGAGGCATGGCATTAAAAGTCTTTTTTGTTTGTTTATCCTATCCTATCCTTCCTTCCTTCTTTCCCTTCCATCTATCTTCCCTTCTTTCCTTCCATCTGTCTTCTCTTGCCTTCCTTCCTTCCTTCATTCCTTCCTTCCTTCGTTCCTCCCTTCCTTCCTTCTGGTCTTCTTTTCCTTCCTTCCTTCCCTTTCATCGATCTTCCCTTCTTTCCTTCCATCTGTCTTCTCTTCCCTCCCTTCCTTCCTTCCTTCCTTCCTTCCTTCCTTCCTTCCTTCCTCCCTCCCTTCCTTCCTTCCTTCCTTCCTTCCTTCCTTCCTTCCTTCCTTCTGGTCTTCTTTTCCTTCCTTCCTTCTCTTTCATCTATCTTTCCTTCTTTCCTTCCATCTGTCTTCTCTTCCCTCCCTTCCTTCCTTCCTTCTTTCCTTCCATCTGTCTTCTCTTCCCTCCCTGCCTTCCTTCCTTCCTTCTTTCCTTCCTTCCTTCCTTCCTTCCTTCCTTCCTTCTTTCCTTCCTTCCTTCCTTCTGGTCTTCTTTTCCTTCCTTCCTTCCCTTTCATCTATCTTCCCTTCTTTCCTTCCATCTGTCCTTCCTCCCTCCCTTCCTTCCTTCCTTCCTTCTTTCCTTCCATCTGTCTTCTCTTCCCTCCCTTCCTTCCTTCCTTCCATCCATCTGTCTTCTCTTCCCTCCCTCCCTTCTTTCCTTCCTTCCTTCCTTCTTTCCTTCCTTCTGGTTTGCTTTTTCTCCCTTCCTTCCTTCCTTCTTTCCATCCATCTGTCTTCTCTTCCCTCCCTTCCTTCCTTCCATCTGTCTTCTCTTCCCTCCCTTCCTTCCTTCCTTCCTTCCCTCCCTTCCTTCCTTCCTTCCTTCCTTCAAAACTACCGTGCAGTGCTTCATAAAGCGACGCTGAGAGCAAGTTATTATTCTCGATTTGTATTCAGAGCATGAGACTTTTTAATCAGAGGCATGGCATTAAAAGTCTTTTTTGTTTGTTTGTTTGTTTGTTTATCTCCAGGAGAGCAAATGCAGATTAATTACAAATGAAGATTGAAAAGTTCTTTATATTAACCTTGGAAACAGTTAAAAAAAAGTATCACCTGAAGGTTGATTTCAATCCTATCACTTCTTCTTCTTCTTCTTCTTCCTCAGCAGATGGAGTTGCACGGTTGCTGAGCTGCAAAATAACTCCTAAATGGACTTTGTGGTGAGTTTGATTGGTCATTTCCTTTCTACATAGACTGTGTATAAAGATGGACGTACTGTAATGGCGCTTTTCCACTACACAGTTCCAGCACGACTCGACTCGCCTCAGCTCGCCTCGACTCGGCTCGGTTCCAGGAACGACCTTCTCCATTACAAAAAGGTACCTACTCAACGTGGGTGGGGTTGTCATAGCAACGGCTCCGCGAAACTGCCGTGACTTCGTTTTATACGCGACACAAACACACAAACAATGGAGGACATGGAGGCGATGGTGTACTTGCTGCTGTATGTGGCTTTCTGTCACACACAAAGCAAAGAGAAGAGAAACCGAATCACTGTAATGCTGTTGTTGGTATTTAAAAATGGCGGGTTTGATTCTTGTGTGGGACGGCTCATGACTCTTCCAGCGGCAACTCATCTGACCAATCAGTGGCCGGCAGTCTGTCGATGTCACATTTAGTATCAGCTCGGCTCGCTTGGAACCTCAGCAGAGCAGGTACTAAAAAAGTAGCAGGTACCAGGTACTATCCCTAGTGGGGACGCAAAAAAAAAAACGAGTCGAGGCGAGGCGAGCCGAGTCGTGCTGGAACTGTGTAGTGGAAAAGCTCCATAAGACTGGTTTGCATTGGACTCAGTTTGAAGCTCAGAGTTGCAGCTTATGGACGACGCCATCTTTTCCATTTGGAGCCGAAGACTTTCCACATAAGCAATGCATTGTGTTGCCATGGGTGAATGAGACATGTACTTTAAAATATATAATATAATATGTTGTTAGAAGTGCTAAAATGTTTCTTCATGATTGACGAAAGCAGTCCAAGGGTTAATGAGATGCAATCTATTTCTAGTTCTTCTTTCTGCATTTAATAAAATAAAACAAACAGGTCAAACTGAGTGACAATCGTGTTACATTAATCATGACACTGAGAATAGAAACTGGCCTTTTGTTTCATATGAAAGTGTCTTTTTTTTTATTACTTAGTGTATATGCTTTATTATACAGGAGTGACACTGTGTGAACTATAAATCTCTCTCTCTCCTCCTACACATGCACTCAGTAACCTGCGTGTTACCTGTTGACTGAATCAGACTATTAAATGATCTATCATCCTCACACACACACACACACACACACACACACACACACACACACACACACACACACACAGAGAGAGAGAGAGACACACACACTATTAAAAATCAGAATGAAAGACTGTCCTCTTTAAGGTGCAAATGCATTGTGAATCAGTCTGGCAGCTTCCCCCATCGCACCTCTCTTTCCGTGGCCCCATTGAGGAAAGCCCATTAAGGGGGTTTACATCATCCCCCCTGCCCCCCCCCCTCCCAACCCCCCCCCCCCCTCCTCAGTAGCACCATCTACACCTCCTCCTCTCCAACCAACCCTATCTTCATGTGTTTGTATTTTAACAGCTCTCCCAGCACTGCTTCATTATTGAACACTGTCTCCAACACTTTCACAATGTGGGGACACTGGGGAGCCTGCAATTAAAAATTTCCACAAGGGAGACACATACACACACAGAGACACACACACACACACACATATGCACGCACACATGCACACACAAAAGAGATAGAGGAAGTGTGTTTCTGCAGTCACCATTGTGCCATTTGATGAATATTTCTCTTCTGAGATTGTGTGTCTCAAGAGTTTTTTTTTTGTGTTGAAAAAAAAAAGTAGAGAATAAAAACCTCATTTGTGCTTTGTTTGTCACCTCTCTGCGAAGTGCCGGGGTTGTCGAGAGGTTTGGGGGTTAGAGGCGGAAACACACACTCCGCGGTGTGTTTTTGGAGATGCTAACGGATGGAACACCCTCACCCTCACCCACGCATCGCCCATTTACACCCATCAGAAAACAAGAGGTGGCAGCAAGGAGGGCAGGAGTGCTGTTGAGTACAAAGTCAGGCAGTGAAGGAATCTGTGTGTGTGTGTGTGTGTGTGTGTGTGTGTGTGTGTGTGTGTGTGTGTGTGGTTGAGGAAAACTGTGGGTTTTGACTTTCTTTTTTGGGGAGGGGTTGGTTGTTGAACACCAGTACCACACTGTTTGGTCTTCCAAAGAGGTGCACAGTGGCAGAATTATTGCATATTGCCTATGACAGCGATAACGACTCGCCGCATATTGGGATTATACTGCTGTGTGAAGTCTTGGCACCCAGCTTATTAAATATGCATGAATGTTTGAAATGAATTTTGGAGGATTTTTTTTTTCTTCCCCCCTTCTCTTCTGCCCCCTCCTCTTCATTGTCAAACTATATAATCATATTCCTGTCTATTAAAATTCGGATGAATAATTTAAACGTATGACAACAGCCAGGCTCTGAAAGAGACAGTTTCTGTTCAGCAGCTGGCAGACAAAGTTGCTTTTGATGAGCGATGCATGCTAAATTGACGTTGCGGAGGGAAAAAAGGCAAAGCAAAACAATAAAAGAAAAAACAATCCGCCAAAAATTTCACCCCTGTGAAATTCGACACCACAACTTCAAAAGTGTGACACACAAACATATTGGCAGATATGAAATATTCAGCAAGGTTACAGCGATGCAGCAGCAGGTGGAAACACGCTGATGTGCTGGCAAACACCTGTCAATCTGCGGCTGCTTTATACGGTTTAATTCAAGTCAATGACTTTATCGCCGTGACAGTTGTTCAGAAACAATTCTGCCAAAAACTGAACGTAGACAACATTTGAACAGACAGAAAAAAACAATTCACAGGTTCAAACCAAACACTCATACTCAATGTCGAGCACATGTGGAGTCTGACAGTAACAGCAGATGATCATCAATAAAATAACGTCCCTCTCGATCAAACATGATATCCGAAACATCTTCACTACTTTCCGTCTACCTGAGCAGAGAGAACAATGTTTTCTTTTGAAGGTTCAGTGTGGAGGATTTAGTGACATCTAGTGGTGAGGTTGCAGATTGCATGCAGTGAATACCTCCCTTATCGTCCCTTTTCATGCATGCAGGAGAATCTACGATGGTCCTGATCGTCCTGAACAACTTGAAAGGTCCTATCTAGAGTGAGCGTTCGGTTTGTCCGTTTTGGGCTACTGTTCAACATGGCAGCCTTTATGGAAGAGGACCTGCTCCTTCTGTCGATGGGTCAATGATGGTGTCCATGTAGTTTAGTCAAATTTAAAGGGGTTAAAATATTAAAATAAACAGATTAATAACTTGCACACATTCTTTTTTTAAGAACCCAGCATCAAATTTCTGCTTTTAATCCATTTTGAGATAATATATTAGAGGATTATGGCAAAAATGTCTAAGTGGTGTAACCATAAAAACTTAATACCAAATAATTCAACTTCCTTAAAAACACTAAATTCTCAATAAAACAGCATATCAACTAGTTTGGCATGATCTTACATTATAACTTGTTATATTAAATACTCTATAGGTGGATAATATATTTAATATTTATCATTATTTTGTGGTTACACCATTTGACATTATCAAGAGCATTCATAAACTGGTTCAAATGTCATTTCAAATGACATAAAACCAACAAAAATGTAGATTTTGTGTACATTTTAATACATCTGATGCTGCTTTTAAAACTATTTTTTAAAGATATTTTTAAATTGCTGCTCTTGCCAACCCTTATTAGTCACTGACCAGATATAAAAGGCTCATTTTAAGTTAATGAAAGCCCGATAATCATATTTTCAAATCATTATACACTAATTAAAACATACTTATAAATATTATATTCCTTTTCTTCCAAGTCCATTCTGCTAGGTGCTACTATATTCTACACACTAGTCCTTTAAAAGAAGTAACTATTAAGAGAGATATAAATATAAAGATGTAAGATACAGATATAAGAGTGTAAAATACATATTAAAAATTAAAGGATCTTTATTCAGGGTTGGCAATAATGTTGCTTATTTTATCACACCTCTAGTTTTTTCTCACACCTTTAGATACATAAGCTGAAAATAACCTGAAATAAGGTTGAAATACAATAGATAAAAATTACTTTCCAGACTTTATTTTTCCATAACAGTAGGACAAATATAAATACTCCAGTGTAGGAATCTTATATACACAGATATGGAGAATGAGACGGAGAATGAGTGCACAAACACAGATGTGGAGATAGACTGTGTGTATATGTATGTGAGAGTGAGAGAGAGAAAGTCAGCTTGAAAGCGAATGCATTAATTGGAGATATATCTGTGGGTGGAGGGCAAACTAACTTTGAACATTCATTGCAGTAAAGTTATTATCTGTCCTCTCTAGAGGTCATAGCCAAGGCTGCTGGGAAAGCTCCTCAAACAGGGAAGAAGAAAAAAAAAACTCCCACATAACTGAACTTATAAGAGCACAATATGAGTCTCTCCTTATTCCCCCAACACGGTAGAGAAATTGTCCTTCAGATGGATAGATGGATGGATAGATAGATAGATAGATAGATAGATAGATAGATAGATAGATAGATAGATCTGAAGGAGGAAGGGAGGAAGAAAGGAAGGAAGGAAGGAAGGAAGGAAGGTAGGAGGGAAGATATAGATAGATAGATAGTGGATAGATAGATGGATAGATGGATAGATGGATGGATGGATGGATGGATAGATAGAGAGGTGGGTGGATGGATGGATGGATGGATAGATGGATAGAGAGATAGATAGATGGATAGACGGATGGATGGACGGATGGATAGATAGATAGATACAGTAGATAGATAGATAGATGGATAGATAGATGGATAGGTGGATAGATAGACAGATTTTAATGTTGCAAGCCTTTTTGTCCCTTCTACTCCCCCGTAGACGGCTCCTCTAGCTGTAGCGCTATGCTTTGAAGTGGCCTCCTGCAGTAAACCTACCGCGCTGATGGAAAGTAAGAGAGCTACTGGACTTTTGAACGGCTTGTTTAACTTTAAAACACTTCCAGACGCTTCAGTTGACAAGTCAAAAGTAAAATGCAACCTGTGTCAAACGGAGTTTAACTACCACCGCAGTACGTGGAGTTTGAGTTAGCACCTCCACGCTAAACACCCAGGTGCAGCCAAGCGAGCCTCAGCTCCACCAAAGGACCATTTTGGAGTGTGGGAGTCGCAGCAGAGCCGTGATTGATTCCCAGTTAAGACACTCTGGTAAGAAATGCTTTACATTATGGGCTTAAAACTGCCTTCAAATGTAAAATAACACGATTTTAAACATGCAATTCAAAACGTGATTAATCGTGATTAACTATGGAAATTCTGCGATTAATCTCAATTAAAAAAGTTAATCATTTGACAGCCCTAATTACATTGCTTGTTACTTTACTCTTGTTACTGTCAGCTCCGTCAAGGTTGCATTAAAAAACTCAAAATCCTTCATATGTACATGTTGCATTGTTTATATTTACGTAACATCCGTGACGTCACCCATTGGTTTGTGGACTGCTGCTCGGAAGCCAATAGTTTCGAATCTAGGCAGCGCCATCTTGAAAATTTCAGGTGCATGCTGGGAAAAATAAAAGCACGGATTCTACTTATATGGGCATGAGGCGGAGTCATGGGCGGAGCGGGGGAGGTTGCTATGGTTGCGAGGGCTGGATCTCGAGGACATTGGGCAATCAACCTGTCTGCTAACCCAGAAATCATATGGAAGTAGGTCAAAGTTAAACCAGACTGTGTTGGCCTCGATCTAACTCTTCTAGGTTAGCTTGAGAAGGAAAAACGTCAATGTAAAAAAGGATAAAACAAGTATTTATTCCACAGTTTGTAGCATCTTCTTATCGGAGCATTCAAAGCTAAGTTCTCCTGATCAGCAAAGTGTACTAAACTGTAAGAAAACTGTGTCATTCAGTCATTGTTTCACCCTCAACTCCCTCAAATACGGGTTCACTCCAGTAAACTCTTAACCCTTAAACAGACCTTACTAGTTATGTCATTTGCACCTCAAGTAAGGAAGGAATGAAGGAAAGAAGGAAGGAAGGAAAGGAGGAAGGAAGGGAAGCAAGGGAGGAAGAAGGAAGGAAAGGAAAGAGGGAGGGAGGAAGGAAGGAAAGGAGGGAATAAGGAAGGAAAGGAGGGAAGAAGGGAAGGAAGGGAGGAAGAAGGAAGGAAAGGAAGGAGGGAGGAAGGTAGGAAGGAAAGGAGGGAAGAAGGAAGGAAAGGATGGAGGAAGGGAAGGAAGGGAGGGAGGAAGAAGGAAGGAAAGGAGGGAGGAAGGAAGGAAGGACACATGAAGGAAGGAAGAAAGGACAGAAGGAGGGAACATTTACCCTAACAGATGAACTTAGATCTGAGGAAGGAAGGAAGGAAGGAAGGACGGACAGAGGAAGGAAGGAAGGACAGAGGAAGGAAGGAAGGAAGGAAGGACAGAGGAAGGACCCTGGAGGACAACAGGAAGGTTAAAGAGTCTGTATCTCCTGGTGCACGTTGTCTGTTTAAGGGTTAAAGCAACAGTATAGTCAGCTGCAAATATGACTTGACCCCAAAACAATTCTAACAAAAGGTTTCTCAGTGGTTTACAGTAGTATCAGATGTACTTAAAAACATACTAAAAGTTTACCAAAGTTTGACTCCAAGAAAGGCCCCATTTTCAAAATGGCCGCCGTCAGGTCCTAAAAATGACCATTACTCCTTTATTTACCTCCTAGACCAGGAATACTGGTGCCTGATACATGTTTTGGCCATGTAATATTCTGAATAGCATATTTGCATGAAAGATAACTGAGTACAAGTACAATTTGATGTTAAAGTAATTGGTTACAAGCATATATATGCGGAAAATAAGTAAAAAATTCCCTTAAGTGATTGCATATTTCTCCTTTTTGATATTGTGCTGCCTTGTGTTGGTGGTTGGTGGTTTTTGGTGGTAATCTATGTCACCATTTTAACAGAAAGCTTTAACCCTTAAACAGACAGCGTGCACCAGGAGATACACACTCTTTGACTTTCGTGTTGTCCTCCCGGGTCCTTCCTCTGTCCTTCCTTCCTTCCTTCCTTCCTCTGTCCTTCCTTCCTTCCTTCCTTCATCTGTCTGTCCGTCCTTCCTTCCTTAGATCTAAGTTCAGCTGTTAGGATAAATGTTACCTCCTTCTGTCCTTTCTTCCTTCCTTCATCTGCCCTTCCTTTCTTCCTTCCTTCCTTCCTTCCTTCATTTCTTCCTTCCTCCTCCCTCCCTTCCTCCTCCCTCCCTTCCTCCTCCCTCCCTTCCTCCCTCCTTTCCTTCCTTCTTCCTCCCTTCCTTCCCCCCTTTCCTTCCTTCTTCCTCCCTTCCTTCCCCTCCTCCCTCCTTTCCTTCCTTCTTCCCTCCTTTCCTTCCTTCCTTCCTCCCTCCTCCCTTTCCTTCCTTCTTACCTCCTTTCCTTCCTTCCTTCCTTCTTCCTTCCTTCCTTCTTCCCTCCTTTCCTTCCTTCCTTCCTTACTTTAGGTGCAAATG
This sequence comes from Scomber colias, assembly GCA_021039105.1. Classification (NCBI taxonomy): domain Eukaryota; kingdom Metazoa; phylum Chordata; class Actinopteri; order Scombriformes; family Scombridae; genus Scomber; species Scomber colias. Next base: position 26,308 of record JAJDFG010001426.1, read on the forward strand.
ACATAACTAGTAAGGATTTTTTACATCTAATTTTCCACTCCTGCCTGTTTAAGGGTTAATAATGTTGCCTTTTACAAAATATGATGCTTACATTAGCACGATTTAAATCAGCTGACCTCCAACAAATGACTATTAATTAACTTATTCAATGAAATCACATATCTCAGTGTACATAACCAAAATACAGACTGCTCTCACTGAATTAAACATGCATTAACGTGACTTGGCTGCCAAATATTAGGTCTGTAAGCTAATGGATGTTTTTAGAGCAGAGCAGTATGACAGTTTGGGTAATAATCTTAAATCCCCCCCCCCCCACCCCTCCTCCCCCCTTGTTGTTTTTTTTTCTTTCCAAAATAGGAAAATTGGCTAATAAGCTGATTTGTTTAAAACGTGTCTGATCATTTGATGGCTTGTGCTTTCTCGCCCTGTCAGCATTTGCAGATTTCAGCAATTAGCAGCAATAAAAATGTTTCTGGCTGCAACGATCAGAAATTATGACCAAGACTACGAACATAAGACCCATGTTGAAATAAACCAGAATTGTCCTTTAAAGGAATACACCACTAAAAAATACTCTTATAACTTATTCAGCCTGCTGTAGATTTGATATGCATCTTCTCCTTCATAGAGGTTGGTCAATATTTTATTTAAGATAAAATTAAGATAGCAAAATGTCCAAAGAAACTCATAATCTAATATCTGCTGTTGATTTATTTGCTCTAGATGTTCCAAATGTTGCTGAACAAATGATTTCTGTTGCATCTACTGGAAAACTGACAATTATTTAGAAGATACTAAACATACAAATCATCAGTAAGGTAGAGGATTTTCCTGCAGCTGTTGGTTTCTATCGTCATTTCAATGTTTTTTCTCATCCATCCATCCGTCCTTTTCCGCTTATCCGGGGTCGGGTCGCGGGGGGCAGCAGCCTAAGCAGGGAAGCCCAGACTTCCCTCTCCCCAGCCACTTCCTCCAGCTCTTCCCGGGGGATCCCGAGGCGTTCCCAGGCCAGCCGAGAGACATACTCTCTCCAGCGTGTCCTGGGTCTTCCCCGGGGGTCTCCTACCGGTGGGACGTGCCCTGAACACCTCACCAGGGAGGCGTCCAGGAGGCATCCTAATTAGATGCCCGAGCCACCTCATCTGGCTCCTCTCGACGCGGAGGAGCAGCGGGTCTACTCCGAGCTCCCTCTGGATGACTGAGCTTCTCACCCTATCTCTAAGGGAGAGCCCAGCCACCTTACAGAGGAAACTCATTTCGGCCGCTTGTACCCGCGATCTTGTTCTTTCAGTCACTACCCAAAGCTCATGACCATAGGTGAGGGTAGGAACCAAGATCGACTGGTAAATCGAGATCTTCGCCTTTCGGCTCAGCTCTCTCTTCACCACGACAGATCTGTGCTGAGTCCGCATTACTGCAGACGCCGCACCGATCCGCCTATCGATCTCACGCTCCATCCTTCCCTCACTCGTGAACAAGACCCCGCGGTACTTGAACTCCTCCACTTGAGGCAGAATCTCATCCCCGACCCGAAGAGTGCACTCCACCCTTTTCCGGTTGAGGACCATGGCCTCGGATTTGGAGGTGCTGATTCTCATCCCGGCCGCTTCACACTCGGCTGCGAACCGATCAATGTTTTTTCTGTGCCATTAAAATCCATTATACATGCTATGAATCAGCATTTAGCATTAAAGCTCACTCTTGACCTCGGAAACAGTAATTTAGTAAACCCACAGTCCATTTACTAGCTTTTTTTGGGGGCCATTCAACCACATCTCATGGCCTTCCTCAACAGAGTATGCTCACTTCTCATGGGGATCAATCACTCGACGACAGCTGTGTAACCTTGGTGACGGAGCAGCGTGCTATAAACTTTTTAGAGCCACTTATTCAGCTGATTTGTATTCAGTTTTGATCGAGTAATCTTATCATCTCAACCGAATTCTGAGCTTATCGTTAAAACTAAGACTTTCTTTCTGAGTAAAAAAAGAAACTGTATCTTGATGGAATCTGCCCCCATCACCTATAGCACACACTCTCTAGACCAGAGGTGTCAAACTCATTTTCATTCAAGGGCCACATACAGACCAATTTGATCTCATGTGGGCCGGATCATTAAAAAAATGGAAGGAAGGAAGGAAGGAAAGAAGAAGGGAAGGAAGGAAAGACGGGCAAAAGGAAGGAGGGAAGAAGGAAAGACAGATGGAAGGAAAGAAGGAAGGAAGAAAGGGGGAAAGACAGAAGGAAGAAAGGGAGTAAGGACAGATGGAAGGAAGGAAGGACAGATGGAAGGAAGGAAAGAAGGAAGGAAGGACAGAAGGAAGAAAGGGAGGAAGGACAGATGGAAGGAAAGAAGAAAGGAAGAAAGGGGGGAAAGACAGATGGAAGGAAGGAAGGAAGGAAGGAAGGACAGATGGAAGGAAAGAAGGAACGACAGAAGGAAGATTGGAAGGAAGGACAGATGGAAGGAAAGAAGGAAGGAAGAAAGGGGGGAAAGACAGAAGGAAGAAAGGGAGGAAGGACTGATGGAAGGAAAGAAGGAAGGAAGAAAGGGAGGAAGGACAGATGGAAGGAAGGAAGGAAAAGAACACAGGAAGGAAAGTGGGCCGGATTGCACCCCTCAGCGGGCCGGTTCTGGCCCACGGGCCGCATGTTTAACACCCCTGCTCCAGACACACACACACACACACACACACACACACACACACACACACACACACCTATATACAGTGTAGCTGTCTGAGCACCGGTGAACCACACATTGTGTCTACATGAGGAAATCGATAACGCGTGAGGTAGCCGGGTTCAAAACATGATTGGCTGTGAATTCTCTTGTTCATGTGTTGTGGGTTCAGTATTGAGCTGCTGCCTGGCTGCTAATAGCCCCCTCAGTGTGTGTGTGTGTGTGTGTGTGTGTGTGTGTGTGTGTGTGTGTGTGTGTGTGTGTGTATGTGTGTGTGTGTGTGTGTGCTGCCGCCAACGTCGTGCTGATTCTAAATGGGATTGATTCTCATTCTCATGCAAGAAATATCTACTAAGTTACAGAAAATAACACATCAAAGTAAAAAGGGTGAAATTTGACCTTTTCACAATCACAATTAACGCCCATCAGAATGTATTTACCAAAAAGCTGTATCGGCTATACCGCAGTTTTAGAAGTCAGGAGCTGTAAGAAAGAGAAAAAAAAGCCTTTGTCAATGTTATACATCACGTTGAACAGAAATGTATTGATGTCTGTTGTATATGAATTTATATTGAGCCTGCACTGTTTGTGTAGAGCCAAAATAAAACCTGAGGGACAATACAAGTGGATTGGATTTTGTTGTAACTGCAAGTAAAGTCATGTCGAGAAAAGAAAAAAAAAAAGAAAAATGCATGTTTTTATATTCTTTATGGTATTGTGCATGTGTATATTGTCCGTCAAGACAACAACCATTTGATGCATTATATTTAATAAACTTATCAGAGCAGCACAGACATTGCAGAATCCTCCTTTGTTGTTTTTGTGGTGTAATAATTTAACATTTATTTTCCTTTAAAGCAGCAGCAGCAGTGATCTTGGCTTATAGAGTTGTCAGGTGTGTGAGGAAGCAAACTGGTTCCCATTTCCCATTTCAGTATTTTCATTTCATATTAATTTGGTGTGGCAAATAACTCAAACAATTATGATACCCACGAGTCTCAGCTTTTGCCGATATGAAGAAGAAACCTGTCAAAGCTGCAAATCAGAGCTGCAGCAAAAAAAAAAAAAAAAAAAAAGCTTCCTCGTTACAACTGACAGCCTGAAAGTGTTGTAAAAAGAAGTGAACTGCAGTAGTTGAATGCATTTCACTATGCTCAGACCTGTGCTATTGAGTTTTTCTCAATGAACCACATATCTTTGAACCTAGTTGTACAGTAGAGGTGCTCCATTTGTCAGTCACCAAATATTAGAAAATAAATATGACTTTAACATTTCAAAACTCAATATTTGGCCGGATTGTACTTGAAACTTTCATGCCAGTAAAGCTGCTTTGAATTGAATTGAAATTTTAAAAAGCTACTCTACGACAGGCAAACATGCACTACCATCTGAACCATTAGCAAATGTAATCATAATCATGACTAAACTTAACAAATTGCCAGTTTTCCGGCAGCTCCGCGTGTGGTTTGTCCAGGTGGGGAGTTCCTGTCCTCTGAAATGAGGCCAACCAGGAAGTAACTTAGAACTGCATTCTATCAAAAGGCCACTAGGGGGCGACCGTCTCTATACAAGTCAATGGAGAATTCACCAACTTCTCACTTGATTTCTAACCTCAGTAAACGTTTTCAAAATGTGTTTATGGTCTCAATCGCTAGTTTAAAGCCTTCTTCAATGCAGTATGATGTTCATTTGGGACATTTTGGCCTCCCTGATTTTATATGTGACGATAAAGCAGGGTATGCATTAGGGCGTGGCTACGTCCAGATTGACAGGTTGATTGACCAATGTCCTAGAGATCCAGCCCTCGTAACCATAGCCACCTCCCCGCTCCGCTCATGGCCCCGCCAGAATCCGTGTTTTTATTTTTCCCAGCATGCACCTGAAATTTTCAAGATGGCGCTGCCTAGATTCGAAACTATTGGCTTCCGAGCAGCAGTCCACAAACCAATGGGTGACGTCACGGATGTTAAGTCCATTTCTTTTATACAGTCTATGTTCTACACTCAGCTTTCTTATATAATGGTTTATTACTTAGGCTAATTCTTGCTTTCATTTTAAATCTAAATGGTTTTCATAATCTGTTCATCTTATGTTGAGTCACAAACAATAAGTCACATTAAAACTTGGACCAAGAAGCTAAAAATGAACTAGTGGACGTTCCAAAAGTCCAAAACTAGACCAAAGTTGTAATAAGATGAATTAACCTTTAAGGTCAGGGTGAGGTTTGGGGTTAGATATGTAGTTTTGATGGTCAGGGGCTATGATACTCTGTCAGGTGTAGAAGGATAGAAAATTGGGTGCATTGTCTTTGTGGGCACGTTTTGTTTGTATCTGTGTGTCTGAGTGTCTGTCTTGAAGTAAAGGCAATGGAGAAGATAACACTTTCTTTCTGAGTGTGTGTGTGTGTGTGTGTGCGTGTGTGTGTGTGTGTGTGTGTGTGTGTGTGTGTGTGTGTGTGTGTGTATGTGTGTGCCTCCCATATATCCACACATTGGGCTTTGACTGTTCCTCTGGAGTCTCCACTCAATAAGTTGGCAACAAATTGCAAAACCTGCAAGATCAAAAGGAATATCACCCAGCTAATTCAACTTCAGATCAGAGAGAGATCTTCAAATTAAGCGCGAGGTTTTGAAGTAAAACGCTGTTTTGCCACCGCGTTTCATTTATTTTCAGCTCCGGCACCCTAATTGGCCCCAGTGGTGAGGAGAAAAGTGGATGGGATGGGAGTGCAGACCCAGGGCCAGCTATCCATCTAAAATGTGCACTAATGAAAAAGGTCTGGGGAGAAATTGACATTTCGGTGCAAAAAAAAAAAAAAAAGAGCAAAGCCGTGTCAGATCGCCTAGTGGCCGAGCAAAGAGCCCCCATGGGGACTTGTATGCTCAAAGGAACTAAATCTTTCATATCATAGACGTATTAATTTGACTCTGCATAACAGACTTTCACACCTTTTCATCCAAAAAATATGTTTGCACATGCAGAAGACTTCTTTCATCCTGGCTATCCACCTGCAAGAGCAACTGTGATGAAGAAAATGATCCCAAGTGTCTCAATGTTGTTTTTATTTCTTTTTTTCCTTTTTATTTTTTATTCTTTTTAACAAAAAGCAGCATATGCACTGATGACTGGCATCAAATTACTTCATGCTTTAATACATGTTGTTACACAATCTGGAACGGCTTCATTCCAAAAAACACATTTCCCATCAGATCAATCCAAGTTTTCCAAGCGAGAGACAAAAACGTTGCTGGATGTTGTTCAGGTATCTCAAAATTACAGCTCATTTCATTCAGTTAAAAAAAAAAAAAATCATCATTATTTCATATATACGAGCATCCCCCACTCACTCACTTCTATTACCGCGGTGCAAATGAAGGCTTGGATGTGTGTGAGTTGAAAGAGAAAGCACAGCCTCATGGACTTAAAGTAAACAGCCTTGTGATTATTTATTTTTATCAAATACCCAACCTTTGTTTGCCCTTAGTGAGCGGAGTGATAAAGGGGACGGAGAGGGCGTTATGTGATAAGGAGCCAAAATGCCACCGTGTGTGTGATGTAGTAGAGTCAAGGAGGAAGGAAGGAGGGAGGAGGGAGGGAGGAAGGAAGGAAAGGAGGGAAGTAAAGGAGGGGAAGGAGGAAGGGAGGAGGAAGGAAGAAGGAAGGGAAGGAGGGAAGTAAAGGAGGGAGGGAGGAAGGAAAAGAGAAAGGAAGGAGGGAAGGAGAGAAGTAAAGGAAAGGAAGGAGGAGGGAGAGGGGAAGGAAGAAGGAAGGGAAGGAGAGAAGTAAAGGAGGGAGGAAGGAAAGGAGGGAGGGAGGGAGAGAGGAAAGGAGGAAGGAAGGAGGGAAGGAAGGAAGGAAGGAAGGAAAGGGAGGGAGGGAGGAAAGGAAGAAGGAAGGAAGGAGAGAAGTAAAGGAGGGAGGGAGGAGGGAAAGAGAAGGAGGGAAGAAGAAGGAAGGGAAGGAGGCAAGTAAAGGAGGGAGGAAGGAAAGGAGGGAGGGAAGGAAGGAAAGAGGGAGGGAGGAGGGAAAGAGAGAAGAAGGGAGGGAAGGAAGGAAGGAAAGAAGGAGGGAGGAAGGCCTTGTGATTATTTATTTTACCAACCTTTGTTTGCCCTTAGTGAGCAGAGTGATAAAGGGACGGAGAGGGCGTTATGTGATAAGAAGCCAAAATGCCACCGTGTGTGTGATGTAGTAGAGTCAAGGGAGGAAGGAAGGAAGGAAGGAAGGAAGGAAGGAAGGAAGGAAGGAAGGAAGGAAGGAAGGAAGGAAGGAAGGAAAGGAGGGAGGGAGGGAGGAAGGGAGGGAGGAAGGAAGAAGGGAAGGGAAGGAGGGAAGTAAAGGAGGGAGGGAGGAAGGAAAAGAGAAAGGAAGGAGGGAAGGAAGAAGGAAGGGAAGGAGAGAAGTAAAGGAGGGAGCAAGGAAAGGAAGGAGGAGGGAAGAGGGGAAGGAAGAAGGAAGGGAAGGAGAGAAGTAAAGGAGGGAGGGAGGGAGAGAGGAAAGGAGGAAGGAAGGAGGGAAGAGAGAAGGAAGAAGGAAGGAAGGAGAGAAGTAAAGGAGGGAGGGAAGGAAGGAAAAGAGAAAGGAAGGGAGAGAAGGAAGAAGGAAGGGAAGGAGAGAAGGAAAGGAGGGAGCAAGGAAAGGAGGGAGGAAGGGGAAGAGGGGAAGGAAGAAGGAAGGGAAGGAGAGAAGTAAAGGAGGGAGGAAGGAAAGGAGGGAAGGAGGGAGAGAGGAAAGGAGGAAGGAAGGTGGGAAGGAGAGAAGGAAGAAGGAAGGGAAGGAGGGAGGTAAAGGAGGGAGGAAAGAAAGAGAGAAGGAGGGAAGGAAGGAGGAGGGAAAGAGAAGGAGGGAAGGAAGAAGGAAGGGAAGGAGGCAAGTAAAGGAGGGAGGAAGGAAAGGAGGGAGAGGGAAGAGGGGAAGGAAGAAGGAAGGGAAGGAGAGAAGTAAGGAGGGAGGAAGGAAAGGAGGGAAGGAGGGAGAGAGGAAAGAGGAAGGAAGGTGGGAAGGAGAGAAGGAAGAAGGAAGGGAAGGAGGGAGGTAAAGGAGGGAGGAAAGAAAGAGAGAAGGAGGAAGGAAGGAAGAAGGGAAGGAAGAAGGAAGGGAAGGAGAGAAGTAAAGGAAGGAGAGAAGTAAAGGAAGGAGAGAAGGAAAGGAGGGAGGAGGGAAGAGGGGAAGGAAGAAGCAAGGGAAGGAGAGAAGTAAAGGAGGGAGGAAGGAAAGGAGGGAGGGAGGGAGAGAGGAAAGGAGGAAGGAAGGAGGGAAGGAGAGAAGAAGAAGGAAGGGAAGGAGGGAGGTAAAGGAGGGAGGAAAGAAAGAGAGAAGGAGGGAAGGAAGGAAGAAGGAAGGAAAGGAGGGAGGGAGGAGGGAAAGAGAAGGAGGGAAGGAAGGAAGGAAAGAAGGGAGGAAGGCCTTGTGATTATTTATTTTTATCAAATACCCAACCTTTGTTTGCCCTTAGTGAGCAGAGTGATAAAGGGACGGAGAGGGCGTTCCTCCCTGTTGTCCTTGAGTCAAGGAAGGAAGGGAGGGAGGAAGAAGGGAGGAAGGAAAGGAAAGGAGGGAGGGAGGGAGGAAGGACGGAAGGAAGAAGGAAGGGAAGGAGGGAAGGAAAAGAGGGAGGGAGGAAGGAAAGGAGGATGGAAGGGAAGGAGGGAAGGAAGAAGGAAGGGAAGGAGGGAAGGAAAAGAGGGAGGGAGGAAGGAAAGAGGGAAGGAAGAAGGAAGGGAAGGAGGGAAGTAAAGGAGGGAGGAAGGAAATTCCTTCATCTTTTCGTCCTTACTTGTTTCCTTCCTTCCTTCTCTCCTAAATTCCTTCCTCTTTTCGTCCTTACCTCGTTTCCTTCCTTCCTTCTCCCCTAAATTCCTTCCTCTTTTCGTCCTTACTCCTTTCCTTCCTCCCTCTGTCCTTACTCCTTTCCTTCCTTCCTTCCTTCCTCCTTTCCTTCCTCCCTTCTCTCCTAAATTCCTTCCTCTTTTCGTCCTTACTCGTTTCCTTCCTTCCTTCTCCCCTAAATCCTTCCTCTTTTCGTCCTTACTCCTTTCCTTCCTCCCTATGTCCTTACTCCTTTCCTTCCTTCCTTCCTTCCTCCTTTCCTTTCCCTTCCTTCCTTCCTTCCTTCTTTCCTTCCTTCCACCCTCCCTCTCTCCTTACTCCTTTCCTTCCTTCCTCCTTTCCTTTCCTCCCTCCCTCCCTCCTTACTCTGTTCCTTCCTTCTATACTTCCTTCCTTCTCTCCTTCCTCTTTTCCTTCCTTCTATCCTTCCTTGACCTGAGGACAACAGGAGGCTTAACTTGTCCTCTAGCGTCATTATCAGGTCAAACATTTTTAATTCGTCCAACACTTTACGTGCAAAATCTTTTGACATTTACATATTTGATTGTGGAGATAAGATAACGTAATCCTTTATTATTATTAGTCCCACAATGGAGGAAATTTACATCATTACAGCAGCAAAAAGAAGATTGCCAATAAGAAATGAAGAACAATGAATAATAAGTAAGTAAAGAAGCAATATGAAAAGAAGACAAAAGGAAATCTATTAAAAATGTGTTATTCTGCTCTTATAACAGCCTCCCTCCCTCCTTCCTCCTTTCCTTCCTTCCTTCCTTCCTTCCTCTTATAACAGCCTCCGCTCTTCTAATTTCAGATTTGGGCTCCTAGCTGCAAGGATTTGTTCCCATTCAGTCACAATTCACTCCCTTTTTACCTTCCTTCTGTCCTTCCTTCCTTCCTTCCTTCCTTCCTTCCTTCTTTCCTTCCTTCCTTTTTTCCCTCCTTCTGTCCTTCCGTCCTTCCTTCTTTCCTTCTTTCCTTTTTCCTCCCTTTCTTCCTTCCTTCTGCCCTTCCTTCTTTCCTTCCTTCCTTTTTTCCTCCCTTTTTACCTTCTTTCTGTCCTTCTTTCCTTCCTCCCTCCCTCCCTCCTTCCTTCCGTCCTTCCTTCCTTCCTTCTTCCTTCTTGTCTCCCTCCCTCCTTCCTTCCTTCCTTTTTTCCTCCCTTTTTACCTTCTTTCTGTCCTTCTTTCCTTCCTCCCTCCCTCCTTCCTTCCTTCCTCCTTTCCTCCCTCCTTCCTTCCTTTCCTCCCTCCCTCCTTCCTCCTTTTCCTTCCTTCATTCCTTCCTTCCTTCCTCTTATAACAGCCTCCGCTCTTCTAATTTCAGATTTGGGCTCCTAGCTGCAGGGATTTGCTCCCATTCAGTC
>JAJDFG010001427.1:0-32500 GCA_021039105.1 Scomber colias
ATATGTGATTAATTATATTTCACTTGGATTATAAAGTGACATCGTTATCAGAGAGAAGGGATTACTACTATACTGTATACTCTAAATGGAAGGGGGAACACATGACGGTATGTGCGGAGGGTTTTTGAAGCAGATCAAACACTCATTAACCAAACATAACAGATTCTGGAGGCAGAGATAATCTTAAACTGAATGAAAACACAAACAAACACTCGAGACTAAATGAAATGCAACAAAATAGCTCTGTGATAAAATACCAAATGTACGGAAGTCTTTAAATGGCTTTTTCTTTTCTTTTTCTTTTTCTAGAGATCCAATTTATAAATCTGATCTGATGTCATTCTAAATGTTCTCTCCTGTGTTTATGGCTCAAGAACAGGTGAATGGAGGGAGGGAGGAAGGAAGGGAGGAAGGAGGAAGAAGGGAGGGAGGGAGGAAGGAAGGGAGGAAGAAGGAAGGAAAGGAGGGAAGGAGGAAGAAGAAGGAAAGGAGGGAGGAAGGGGAGGGAGGAAGAAGGAAGGAAAGGAGGGAGGACGGAAGGGAGGAAGAAGGAAAGGAGGGAGGGAGGAGGGAAGGGAGGAAGAAGGAAAGGAGGGAGGGGGTGAGGAAGGGAGGGAGGAAGAAGGAAGGAAAGGAGGGAGGGGGTGAGGAAGGAAGGAGGGAGGGAGGAAGAAGGAAGGAAAGGAGCGAGGGAGGGAGGAAAGGAAGGAGGAAGGGAGGAAGAAGGAAGGAAAGGAGGGAGGGAAGGGAGGAAGAAGGAAAGGAGGAAGGGAGGAAAGGAGGGAGGAAGGAAGGATGGAAGGGAGGAAGGACCCATTATCCCCATTATCCGATATGTACGGAAGCCTTTAAATGGCTTTTTCTTTTTCTTTTTCTGGAGATCCAATTTATAAATCTGATCTGATGTCATTCTAAATGTTCTCTCCTGTGTTTATGGCTCAAGAACAGGTGAATGGAGGGAGGGAGGAAGGAAGGAAGGAAGGGAGGGAGGGAGGAAGAAGGAAAGGAGGGAGGGAGGAAGGAAAGGAGGAGGAAGAAGGAAGGAAAGGAGGGAGGGAGGAAGAAGGAAGGAAAGGAGGGAGGGAGGAGGAAAGGAGGGAGGAGGAAGAAGGAAGGAAAGGAGGGAGGAAGAAGGAAAGGAGGGAGGGAGGGAGGAAGAAGGAAGGAAAGGAGGGAGGGAGGAGGGAAGGGAGGAAGAAGGAAAGGAGGGAGGGGGTGAGGAAGGAAGGAAGAAAGGAAGGGAGGGAGGAAGAAGGAAGGAAAGGAGCGAGGGAGGGAGGGAGGAAGGAAGGGAGGAAAAAGGAGGGAGGGAGGATGGAAGGGAGGAAGAAGGAAAGGAGGGAGGAAGGAAGGAAGGATGGAAAGGGAGGAAGGGAGAAAAATGATCTTGGTAAAACTTTTTTTCCACCTGGACCATACTGTACATTAATTGCAACTCTTCCTTATCTGTTGTCTTCCTCCTTTCCTTCCTTCTGTCTTCCTTCCTTCCTTCCTTCCTTCCTTCCTCCTTTCCATCCTTCCTCCCTCTCTCCTTTCCTTCTTTCTTCCTCCTTTCCTTTCCGTCTTCCTTCCTTCCTTCCTTCCTTCCTTCCATCTTCCTTCCTCCATTCCTTCCTTCTTCCTCCTTTCCATCCTTCCTCTCTCCCTCCCTCCTTTCCTTCCTTCCTCCTTTCCATCCTTCCTCCCTCCCCTCCTTTCCTTCTTTTCTTCCTCCTTTCCTTTCCGTCTTCCTTCCTTCCTTCCGTCCTCCATTCCTTCCTTCTTCCTCCTTTCCATCCTTCCTCCCTCCCTCCTTTCCTTCCTTCTTTCTTCCTCCTTTCTTTTCCGTCTTCCTTCCTTCCTTCCTTCCTTCCTTCCTTCCTTCTTCCTCCCTCCCTTCCTCCTTTCCTTCTTCCTCCCTTCCTTCCTTGACTCGAGGACAACAGGAGGGTTAAGAGAACAATTCTGATCATATGAGGAGAAGAAAAAGGCTTGAATTTAAACGAACGTCACAGAATATCACTGAGCCCTTTAAAAAAAAAAAAAAAAAACCAAAACAGTGAAAATAAATACAAAAGGCTGTTTTTAATTTGTACGTTACAATCCTCCACATTCAACATAAAATCCTTTAAAATAGGCCCACGAAGGCATTCATGTGTTTTTGTGGCCGAGTGCCAAGCTTAATTCATTTCCCTGTTAGTTGAATAGATTGTTTTGAGTTCCACTTTACTGTCCAAAATTTTCAAGATGATAAATGTGCAGGATTAGTTTATGGTAATGTGCTGCTTATATTCATCCGGCACTGACAACACACACATTACAATTATACACTCTACACACATTAGCTGCTTTATTTGAGTTTCTGTTGTGTGTACCAGAGGACTCACATATTGCTTATAAGATGTTTCAGTTAATTACTTCCAGAAAAGTGCTGCTCCTCCCTCCTCGCCAGGCGGCCATTAACAGCCGAGATGTTTTCAGCCAGTCCTTGTCAGCTTTCTGGCCAATGAAGCTGTGGCAAGCCTGCAGTGCGGAAGGATGGAAGGGAGGAAGAAGGAAAGGAGGGGAGGGAGGAGGGAAGGGAGGAGGGAGGGAGGAGGGAAGGGAGGAAGAAGGAAAGGAGGGAGGAAGAAGGGAGGAAAGGAGGGAGGAAGGAAGGATGGAAGGGAGGAAGGAAAGGAGGGAGGAAGGGAGGAAGGAAGGATGGAAGGGAGGAAGGAAGGATGGAAGGGAGGAAGGAAAGGAGGGAGGAAGGGAGGAAGAAGGAAGGAAAGGAGGGAGGGAGGAAGAAGGAAGAAAAGGAGGGAGGAAGAAGGGAGGAAGGGAGGGAGGAAGGAAGGATGGAAGGGAGGAAGAAGGAAGGAATGGAGGAAGAAGGAAAGGAGGGAGGGAGGAGGGAAGGGAGGAAGAAGGAAAGGAGGGAGGAAGAAGGAAGGAAAGGAGGAGGGAGGAAGAAGGAAGAAAAGGAGGGAGGAAGGAAGGATGGAAGGGAGGAAGGAAAGGAGGGAGGAAGGGAGGAAGAAGGAAGGAAAGGAGGGAGGGAGGAAGAAGGAAGAAAAGGAGGGAGGAAGAAGGGAGGAAAGGAGGGAGGAAGGAAGGATGGAAGGGAGGAAGGAAAGGAGGGAGGAAGGGAGGAAGAAGGGAGGAAAGGAGGGAGGAAGAAGGAAGGAAAGGAGGGAGGGAGGAAGAAGGAAGAAAAGGAGGGAGGAAGAAGGAAGGAAGGAAAGGATGGAAGGGAGGAAGGTAAAACTTTTTTTCCACCTGGACCATACTGTACATTAATTGTAACTCTTCCTCATCTGTTGTCTTTTTAATGTCTTAAGAGAACAATTCTGATCATATGAATGTATCCAAGGTTGAATGTCTGTGCTGCTTGAGCCGCCTGGTGAGTTCTCCAAAAATCTTCTGACCTTTGTCAATCCTGCACCGAAGTAAATCAGTTGCTGACAATACTAACTCTGACCTCAGGGCAATGTAGACTTAGTGGATGCTGAGGGGGGAGGTTGAGACTTATTTGAAGCCATTTGCAGCAAGAAATTAAGCAGGACACTGAAAGCCAAAGTGTAGTTAATCAGACGGGTTTGTTTGATTTATGTTGCATCTGATTTCGCTTCATTTTTGGTGTGAAGGTTGCCTAACTTTAAGGTCATAGTAACCATGTTTTAAGTGAACATTTTAACTCAAAACTTTAACTTTAACTTTGGTTACGATCTTTCCCTGGTCGTAACCAGACGGGGATTCTGGTCCTCTGAAATGAGGCCAACCAGGAAGTAACTTAGAACTGCATTCTATCAAAAGGCCACCAGGGGCGACCGTCTCTATACAAGTCAATGGAGACTTCACCCAACTTCTCACTTGATTTCTAACCTCAGTAAACGTTTTCAAAATGTGTTTATGGTCTCAATCGCTAGTTTAAAGCCTTCTTCAATGCAGTATGATGTTCATTTGGGACATTTTGGCCTCCCTGATTTTATATGTGATGATAAAGCAGGGTATGCATTAGGGCGTGGCTACTGTCCTGATTGACAGGTTGATTGACCAATGTCCTCGAGATCCAGCCCTCGCAACCATAGCAACCTCCCCGCTCCACCCACGGCCCCGCCTCATACCCAATAAGTAGAACATGTATACAGACACCTAATTTAGCATGCAGGGAACCTAACTCACATTGATTGTCTGTGTCCATTTTGGAGTATATCGGGGTTTCTTATACTACTTGGTTAGTTTATTAAAAGATTTCATTGAGATGAGACACAAATCCTGGTTTTCTATTCTATGTCCATCCATCTATATCCTCCTATTGAGTGTACACAGATCAGAGATCCTTCGGTATATCGATGGGTTGACTTTATTGGCCAATTTAAGCCTAACTGATGATATTTCAGTACATCTTAGTACAGTTACAGTCGGTGGAGTGGATACAAAAAATCAAAGCTGAGATTCAATGCTTTTTTCAGATTGATGTGTTTTGTTAGTTAATGTTTGACCATCACATAACAGAACTGGCAAGAATTGGAAATGATATATATATATAATGGATAATTAGGCAGAAAAACATTAGAAATAAGTATGTACTGTAATGTAATGTATGTATAAGTTTGTCTAATGTGTGCTTGCTATTTCTGGATATAGTAACAAGTCCAAAGTCTTCTCTCTCTTTCTCCTCTTTGCTGTATTGCGGCTTTTTCCTTGTCAGACAAAGTTATATAAATACACTATAAATAAGTAGCAAAGATGGCTTCTGCAAAACCAAACAAGATAAACTTCTTGTGTGTGAAGTGTTTGTCCTGCCCTGTCATCTTCATAACTTTTTGGTAATAAATAATAAAAAAAGAACAGGCCAGACTCCAGCAGTGTTTAATGAGCCTGAACCTGATTAAAAAACATTTTTTTTCCGTGTGACATGCCACAGAGGAGTCCCACTGCCCATATTTTAATATCTTTGCAAGTTTTTTTGCCCTTTGGACACTTAACAACCCCCTTGGACACCTTGTAACTGCTGACAGTAATGTCAGAATTGCTCCATACCTTTTGACTTTCTCTCTCTTCTCAGACAAATTCAAACTCTCATGATGCTAATTTCTTCTTCACTTCATTTTTTAGTTCACTGCGGGGGCAAAGTGACAAGCTCCCAAATGTCACAGGAAGTGCTAGCATTGCCGTGATGAGATGTTGCACTTCAACTTCTTGGTGAATCTAGTTTCTCTTAACCTCTCCCTGGATGACTGCTTCATTTAATGGTTTACCGCAGAGAGCATGCTGGAACTTGTTGCACTTGTCTGAATTATGTGTGACTGAAGAAATACAGACAGAAAGTGTTTTAAGAGCTTTTCCAACACATCAGATTCTCAACAAGACAAATCTTCACCCCTAGAATGACACAAATAAGTGTTTTCTGATCCGACACTCCAACAGCAGGACCACATTATTTGTCAATTCCTTTTTAAAGATTATTAAAGGAGACATTTTTAATCTAGGGCTCAACAGGAATATATTTGCATTACTTAAAGTCCAAAAAACGACTGTAAATTCTGGACTATTGAGTGCACCTGAATATAAGCCGCATCAATTAAATTAAAAAGAAAAAATAAATTGTACATATATAGGCCTCACTTGTCTATAAGCCGCAGGTGGGTCACAGATTTTACGTCCATTTCTTTTATATAGTCTGTGATCGTAACCAAGTGGTTTCTGTCCCTAAATCTAACCAGGCCTTAACCACAGTGTTGTCATAACAACAGTGATTTGTAATAGTTTCGGAAAGTGGCATATTATGCCATCAAGCACATTATGACATACTTTCATTATGGAGGACCCTCATTATGCTTACTTTCTGCAAAAGCTCAATGTGGTGGTTTAACCCTCCTTTTGTCCTCAGGTCAAGGAAGGACAGGAGGAGGGAAGGAAAGGAGTAAAGAGGAAAAGAGGAAGTAAGGAGAGAAGGAAGGAAGGAAAGGAGTAAGGAGGAAAAGAGGAAGGAAGTAAGGAGAGAAGGAAGGAAGGAAGGGAGTAAGGACAAAAAGAGGAAGGAAGGAATGAAAGAAAGGAGGAAGGAAGGAGGAGGGAGCAAAGAAAGAGGGGAGGAGGAGAAGAAGGAAGGAAAAATTAAAGAAAGAAGGAAGGAAAGAAGAGATGGCAGTAGGATTTCACAACATTTTCTCGTTTTCTTAACTCAGAATATGAACCTCTGGAATAAACCTGTAAATGTAAAAGTTGAAATCTGATCTGAAATATGAGACAAGGTCAAGACAAACTAATCTCACCTTTTCGAAATGTGACCATATTTAGCATCAATATCCAACATCTTCACAGTAAATAACAGTAAATCATAAGAAAGCATGTTTATTTTCTGACCTTGCTCCCTCCTCCCTTGCTTCCTTCTTTCCTTCCTTGCTTCCTTCCTTTCCTCCTCCCTCCTTACTGCTTTCTTTCCTTCCTTTCCTCCCTCCCTCCTTACTCCTTTCTTTCCTTCCTTCCTTCCTTCCTTTCCTTCCTTCCTCCCTTCCTTCTCTCCTAAATTCCTTCCTCTTTTCGTCCTTGCTCCTTTCTTTCTTTCCTTCCTTCCTTCCTTTCCTTTCTTACTTCCTTCCTTCCTACCTTTCCTTCTCTCCTAAATTCCTTCTTCTTTTCGTCCTTACTCCTTTCCTTCCTTCCTTCCTTCCTTCCTTCTTCCCTTCCTCCTCTCCTAAATTCCTTCCTCTTTTCGTCCTTGCTCCTTTCTTTCTTTCCTTCCTTTCCTTCCTTTCCTTCCTTCCTCCCTTTCCTTCTCTCCTAAATCCCTTCCTCTGACCTTCCACAATTAAGAGTTTTTTTGTCTTGGTTGTTATTTTTATTTATTTTTTTTTTCGGTCTTTTGCTGAAACGACTGACGCTGGTGTTTCTCTTGGGAAGACCGTCTCGCACCAATGTTGTAATTCAGAAGAACATTTTGTCCCTTGCTGCCACTCTGGGTGAACTTTAAACTATGAAACATCTTTTAATGAGTCGTGTCGCTTCTTAATTAGGTCCAAAACCGACCTCAAGTTGAGTCCAGGAATCCCTTAGAAAAAAAAAAAAAAGCAGGAAAGGAAATTTTCTTTCTAGTTTTGAGGCCAGTTGCCTTTCTCTTTGTCCTTCACATCATTGCTTCCTTCCTTGCTTCCTTCCTTGCTTCTTTCCTTTCTTCTTTCCTTCCTTCCTCCCTCCTTCCTCCTTTCTTTCCTTCCTTCCGTCCTTCCTTTCCTCCCTCCCTCCTTACTACATGTACTTATTCCTTTCTTCCTCCTTTCCTTCCTTCCTTCCCTCTCTCCTTACTTTCCTTCCTCTTTTCCTCCTTACTCCTTCCTTTCCTTCCTTTCTTCCTTCCTTCCTCCTTCCTCCTTTCCTTTCCTTCCTTCCTTCCTTCCTTCCTTCCTTTCCTCCCTCCCTCCTTACTACTTACTTCCTTCCTTCCTCCTTTCCTTTCCTTTCCTTCCTCCCTTCCTTCTCTCCTAAATTCCTTCCTCTTTTCGTCCTTACTCCTTCCTTCCTTCCCTCTCTCCTTACTTCATTCCTCTATTCCTCCTTACTCCTTCCTTCCTTCCGTCCTTCCTTCCTTCCTTCCTTCCTTCCTTCCTTCCTTCCTTCCTTCCTTCCTTCCTTCCTTCCAGTAAACACCAATCATATGGTTTGCAGGTAAAGTAAATGTCTTGAGGTGGGTTGAGAATTAAATGTACTTGAGGTTTAAAGTGCATTTCATATGAAAAGGTTGAGAAGATTATATCAACAGGGTTTTAATGACTATTTTAAAATATGTACTGTAGTAGTTTCTTAACCTATTTTCAGTGACATGCTCTTGAAAAAAAAGGTTATATATTCAGTTTTCAACCAATTAAGCCCAGATTTAACCAAGACGTCTGGATGTGTTTTGACCTACATATCAGTAAGTCACTGCTCTGTCACTCGCTGAGAGACTCCACAGCTGCTGGAAATATCTTACTCACATAAACATCACTGAGTACCTGATACCTAGAATTTAACCCTTCGTGTCGTCCTCCCGTGTCAAATTGACCCCGCCTGTTTTGACTGTTCCTTCTTTCTTTCCTTCTTCCCTCTTTATTTGCTCCCTCCTCCTTCCATCCCTCTTTCCTCCTTTCCTTCCTTTCCTTCCTTCCTTCTTTCCTTTCCTCCCTCCCCTCCTTACTATTCCTTCCTTCCTTCCCTCCTTCCTCCTTTCCTTCCTCCCTTCCTTCTCTCCTAAATTCCTTCCCCCTTTCGTCCATACTGCTTTCCTTCCTTCTTCCCTCTTTCTTGAATTTTCCCTTCCTTCTTCCCCTCCTCCAATCTTTATTTGCTCCCTCTTCCTTCCATCCTTGCTTCCTTCCTTCCTCCCCTCCCTCCTTACTCCTTTCTTTCATTCATTCCTTCCTTCCTTCCTTCCTTTCCTCCCTCCTTCCTTCTTTCCTTCCTTTCCTTCCTTCCTTCCTCCTTTCCTTCCTCCCTTCCTTCTCTCCTAAATTCCTTCCCCCGTTCGTCCATACTCCTTTCTTTCCTTCCTTCCTTCTTTCCTTCCTTCCTTCCCTCTCTCCGTCTCTTTTGACTGTTCCTTCCTTCCTTCCTTCCTTCTTCCCTCTTTCTTGAATTTTTCCTTCCTTCTTCCCCTCCTCCCCTCTTTATTTGCTCCCTCCTCCTTCCAACCTTGCTTGCTTCCATGCTTCCTTCCTCCCTCCTTACTCCTTTTTTTCCTTCCTTCCTTCCTTCCTTCATTCCTTCATTCCTTCCTTCCTTCATTCCTTCCTTCCTTCCTTTCCTCCCTCCCTCCTTACTACTGCCTTCCTTCCTTCCTTCCTTCCTCCCTTCCTTCTCTCCTAAATCCTCTTTTCGTCCTTACTCCTTTCTTTCCTTCCTTCTGTCCTTCCTTGACCTGAGGACAACAGGAGGGTTAATTTCCATGTGTGTATATTCGGGGGTCACATTAGGAAACATTGAACTAAAAGAAATGTGTCCATGGTGTTTTTACAGCTCTTAAATGAACAGTATGTGAAGGGTTAAGACTATTAAAAACTCATCAGTGAGCCACACTGCTGCACTGTGTGACATTTCCCTTCATTATGAAGAGTTTGGTTATTTTAGTTTGCTTAAAAATGGACTGTGGGTCTGTTTAGAGAGCTTCGTTAGTTTGTTGTGCTGTACATCGCAACCTCTGGAGACTAAAAACGTGATCGCTGGTCTGTTTTTTTGGAGCCGTTTCTAAACAAACTACCATAATTGTCGTGTTGGTGCTGAAGGAACATGTCACCAAGTGCAGCAGTGTGGCTCATGGACAACAGCAGAGCTCTAAGATGCATCAGGCTTCCTTAGATACGCACGATACTTCTAATTGATTGTTGGTTTGTTGCAAATGACCAGCTTTAACCCTCCTGTTGTCCTTGAGTCAAGGAAGGAAGGGAGGGGGAAGAAGGAAGGAAGGAAGAAGGAAGGGCGAAGGAAAGAAAGGAGGAAGGGAGGAAGGAAGGAAAGGAGGGAGGAAGGAAGGGAAGGAGGAAGAAGGGAAGAAGGAAAGAAGGGAGGAAGGAAGGAAGGGAGGGAGGAAGGAAGGAAGGGAAGGAGGAAGAAGGAAGGAAGGAGGAGAGGAAGAAGGAAGGGAAGGGAGGGAGGGAGGAAGGAAGAAGGAAGGAAGGAAAGGAGAGAGGAAGGAAGCAAATGACCAGCTTTAACCCTCCTGTTGTCCTTGAGTCAAGGACAACAGGAGGAAGGAAGGGAGGAAGAAGCGAGGGAGGAAGAAGGAAAGAAGGGAGGGAGGGAGGAAGGAAGAAGGAAAGAAAGGAGGAAGGAAGGAAGGAAGAAGGAAAGAAAGGAGGAAGGGAGGAAGGAAGGAGGAAAGGAGAGGAAGGAAGAAAGGGAGATGGAGGAAGAAGGGAGGAAGAAAGAAGGAAGGAAAGGAGGGAGAGAGGAAGGAAGGAAGGGAGGAAGATAGGAGGGAGGGAGGAAAAGAGGAAGGAAGGAAAGAAGGACAGAGGAAAGAAAGAAGGAGGGAGGAAAGAAAGGAAGGAAAGAAAGGAAGGGAGGAAGAAAGAAGGAAGGAAAAGAGGGAGAGAGGGAAGGAAGGAAGGGAGGAAGATAGGAGGGAGGGAGGAAAAGAGGAAGGAAGGAAAGAAGGACAGAGAAAAGAAAAAAGGAGGGAGGGAGGAAAGAAGGAAGGAAGGGAGGAAAGGAAAGAAGGAGGGAAGAAAGGGAGATGGAGGAAGTACAGACGGAAAGAAGGAAGGAAGGAAAGAAGGAATAGTTTAAAACAGACGGGGTGAATATAGATACGCAGTGTTTTTATGATGCACTGACAGCAGATGGAGAAGGAGGGAGGGAGGGAGGGAGGAAAGGAAGGAGGGAGGGAGGAAAGGAAGGAGGAAAGGAAAGATGATGCACTGACAGCAGATGATCTAACCATGAATCATGACACCTGCTGCAGGAAATGAGGCAGGAAACTAAAACGTGACCGTCACTACTTTTCATTTGGTGTTGAGGTTCAGTTATAATGTCCATAATATACGTGTGTGTGCTTGTGTGTGTGTGTGTGTGTGTGTGTGTGTGTGTGTGTGTGTGTGTGTGTTTCTTCATCTTTACTCATCGTTAAAGTGGTGTTAGATGGTTATTAGACAGAGTACTGCTAATAATCTCTTATTAACCCTCCTGTTGTCCTCGAGTCAAGGAAGGAAGGAAAGATGGAAGGGAGGAAGAAGGAAGGAAGGAAAGGGAGGATGGGAGGATGGAAGGAAGGAAGGAAGGAAGGGAGGGAGGGAGGAAGGAAAGGATGGATGGAAGGATGGATGGAAGGAAGGAAAGGAGGAAGGAAAGGAAGAAGGAAGGAAAGGAGGAAGGGAGGAAGAAGGAAGGAAGGATGGATGGAAGGGAGGAAGGAAGGAAGGAAAGTAGCAAGGAGGAAGGAAGGAAGGGAGGAAAGGAAAGGGAGGGAGGAAGGACGGAGGAAAGAAGGAAGGAAAGTAGCAGGGAGGAAAGGAAGGGAGGGAGGGAGGAAGGACAGGAGGAAGTAAGGAGGGAAGGAAGGAAGGAAGAAAGGAAGGAAGGAAGGAAGGAACAGTCAAAACAAATGTTTCCTGTAAGCCTTCACGGTTTTTTGATGATTGTATCCATGAAGACGCTGTGCTAAAGGCTTCACTGATGTATTAGATACCTGTGTGTGTGTGTGTGTGTGTGTGTGTGTGTGTGTGTGTGTGTGTGTGTGTGTGTGTGTGTGTGTGTGTGTGTGTGTGTGTGTGTGTGTGAGGAAACTAAACGTGACCGTCACTACTTTTCATTTGGTGTTGAGGTTCAGTTAATGTCCATAATATGTGTGTGTGTGTGTGTGTGTGTGTGTGTGTGTGTGTCCTTTCATGTCTCTGACGCAGTGTTGTGTGTGTGTGTGTGTTGACGGGCGAGAGCTTCAATCTGAAAATAGGCTTTCCCTTTGACCTGCAGGATGGTTTGGTGATAGCATCCTGCATCATGCCTGGTGTAATGTTCCCCTCAGATGATGATGCATCTCTGGTTTCCGGCAGAGGAAAAGGTCTGGAAAACGCTGAACCCTGCGACCCGCACAAAGATCAGAACCCCGGCTTTGATGAAAGGTAAAAAACACAGAGGGCCATTAGCGAGACATGTTACTCGCCATGGTTACAGTATTTCACAGGGTTGTTTCCTTAAATACAGCTCTCTGGTGATTTCATCACAAATATTAGGATGTTAGCTGTTACTGAAACACATCCTACTGACTCTCCTGTTGTCCTCAGGTCAAGGAAGGAAGGAAGGAGAGAGGGAAGGAAGGAAGGAAGTAGTAAGGAAGCAAGGAAGGAAAGAAAGGTCCTTCTTTCCTTCCCTACTTCCTTCCTTCTTCTGTCCTTCTGTCCTTCCCTCCTTTCTTCCTTCCTTCCTTCCTTCTTTCTTTTCTTTCCTCCTGTCCTTCGTCCTTCCTTTCCTTCCTCCCTTCCTTCTGTCCTTCCTTCCTTCCTTCTGTCCTTCCTTCCTTCTGTCCTTCTTCCTTCCCTCCTTCCTTCCTTCCTTCTTTCCTTTCTTTCTTTCCTCCCTTCCTTTTGTCCTTCTTTCCTTCCCTTCATCCTCCCTTCCCTCCTTCCTTCTTCCTCCCTTCCTAACTTCCTTCCTTGACTCGAGGACAACAATCTGGAAAACGCTGAACCCTGCGACCCCGCACAAAGATCAGAAACCCCGGCTTTGATGAAAGGTAAAAAAACACAGAGGGCCATTAGCGAGACATGTTACTCGCCATGGTTACAGTATTTCACAGGGTTGTTTCCTTAACACAGCTCTCTGGTGATTTCACTACAAATATTAGGATGTTAGGTGTTACTGAAACACATCCTACTGACTTATTTAAACCCTCCTGTTGTCCTCAGGTAAAGGAAGGACAGGAAGGAAGGAGCGAGCAAGGAGGAAAAAAGGAAGGAAGTAAGGAGAGAAGGAAGGGAGAAAGGAAAGGAGTAAGGACGAAAAGAGGAAGGAATACAGGAGAGAAGGAAAGGAGGAAGGAGGGAAGGAAGGTAGGAAGTAGTAAGGAGGGAGGGACGAAAAGAAAGGAATGAAGCAAGGAAGGAAAGAAAGAAAGGTCCTTCCGTCCTTCTTTCTTTCCCTACTTCCTTCCTTCCCTTCCTTCTTTCCTTTCCTTCCTTCCTTCCTCTGTCCTTCTGTCCTTCCCTCCTTCCTTCCTTCCTTCCTTCTTTCCTTTCTTTCCTCCCTTCCTTTTGTTCTTCTTTCCTTCCTCCCTTCCCTCCCTCCCTCCTTCCCTCCCTCCCTCCTTCCTTCCTCCCTTCCGTCCTTCCTTGACATGAGGACAACAGGAGGGTTAAATAAAAGCTTAATAAATTCATAGTCTTGGTACATTGACCTCAATCCTGCGTCAATATCCATCAAGTTATTTTGCTTTGGCTTGTTCCTTTCTCAGCTGTCATGTACAGTGTGGTGCTTGAGTGCTTTAATAGATGGAGACAGTCTCTGTTTTATTTTAAATATTAGCTGTGTGTGTTTGCAGGTTGTGGATATGGACTATATTTAAACTGAGCTAAATATATTTGACAGGTGAATGCTTGTTATTTCGACATCAGCACATGTTAGTGGTTGTATTTTAAATTGAAGCAGGTCATAAAATGTTTGACTTTTATATCAAAATGTTGCTGGAGCTGTATAAAAACCTTGCATGCAGTGTATTAATCCTTCATTTTGACCTGCAAAACAATAAATATTGCAATTATAAAGTGACAAAAGGATACACATGCCAATATGAAACTAACTTCATCCCATTATAGTGACTTTCTCACCTCTGCTACTTCTACAGACATCTAGGTGGCTATATTTAACCCTTCTGTTGTCCTCAAGTCAAGGAAGGAAGGAAGGGAGGAAAGACAGAGGAAAGAAGGAAGGAAGGAGGGAGGGAGAAAGGAAAAGAGGAAAGTAGGAAGGAAGGAAAATAAGGACAGAAGGAAGGAAGAAAGGGAGATGGAGAAAGGAAAGAAGGAAGGAAGGAGGAAGGGAGAAAGGAAAAGAGGAAAGGAGGAATGAAGGAAATAAGAACAGTAGGAAGGAAGGAAGGAAGGGGGATGGAGAAAGGAAGGAAGGAAGGGAGGAAGGAAGGAAGGAAGGAAGGACAGAAGGAAAGAGAGAAGGAAGGAAGGAAGGAAGGAAGGAAGGAACAGCCAAAACAGCCAAACAAACAGACTCCAGTCATTATGTTAAGATGACGTACAGTACAGCAGATGTCTAACAAACATTATTATTTTTTTGTATTCAACCAAATTTAGCCCAGTTTTTCTTGGATGTCTAGACGCTTTTGAATGCAAATGCATACTTGAAGGCTAAAGGACGGAGGTATACTTAAAAAAAAAAAAAAAAAAAAAAAAGAACTTCATGTTCATAGAGAAAAAAAAGAGAAGCGTTTATTACTGTTCTGAATAGATTCATTCAGAAGCGAGGAGGAAAACTGGCTATTGAAGGAGGCCAAATGTGACTTGTAAAGGCATACATTTCATGACAGGAGCCATTCTTCCCTAATGAGTACCTCGACTTTTCATACAAGTACATTTAGCCGCAGTTCATTTTCAACATTTACAAATGCACTACGCTGAAGTACAAAGACCTCACTACTTCTTTTTACCATAGAGTGTATAAAAGAAATGGATGTAACATCCGTGACGTCACCCATTGTTTTGTGGACTGCTGCTCGGAAGCCAATAGTTTCGAATCTTGGCAGCGCCATCTTGAAAAGTTCAGGTGCATGCTGGGAAAAATAAAAACACGGATTCTACTTATATGGGCATGAGGTGGAGCCATGGGCGGAGCGGGGAGGTTGCTATGGTTGCGAGGGCTGGATCTCGAGGACATTGGTCAATCAACCTGTCAATCAGGACGTAGCCACGCCCTAATGCATACCCTGCTTTATCGTCAAATATAAAATCAGGGAGGCCAAAATGTCCCAAATGAACATCATACTGCATTGAAGAAGGCTTTAAACTAGCGATTGAGACCATAAACACATTTTGAAAACATTTACTGAGGTTAGAAATCAAGTGAGAAGTTGGTGAATTCTCCATTGACTTGTATAGAGACGGTCGCCCCCTGGTGGCCTTTTGATAGAATGCAGTTGTAAGTTACTTCCGCGTTGGCCTCATTTCAGAGAGATTCCGGAACTCCCCGCCTGATTAATTCGAATGGAAAGATTCCAACTTTGAAAATTCCGGAATGTTACAACCTTGGTTACTTAGTTACGTAATTAAGTAAAGAACAAAGAGACAGAACTCCCCGCCTGGTTTTTACCGCCACATACACACACATGCATGAACTAGATCGACACACAGATGAACAACATACGAAACATCACAAGTAGGAGTGTGTAACAGACGAGTAATTACTTATTGGATTGGTTTCATCATCGGGCAACTTGAAAATTAATCAGAGGAGAGGAATTAGTAATTGAACTGTTTGTGATTGTATAAGTGTGCATGTAACAGTGTGTGTGTGTGTGTATGCTGTGTCTTAATCTGCTGTGTGTTATAGTGTGTGTGTGTGTGTGTGTGTGTGCAGTTGCCCTCTTTGTATTTTCCTCCACCACTCTCTCCAGTTTATTTGTACTCTGACAGGCAGGCTTTTTAGAGCCCAGAAGTCGATTCCCGACCATCCAATTTAACAACAGCAGCACGGCAGCGTAAACAAGAAGAACCAAAAATGGCTGCCTGTCTGTCCGTCCGAGCCTTCCTCTGATAATTAGGGGGCCTATTTTCTTTCTTTTTTCTTTTTTTTTTTTTTTTTGAATGTCTCCGAGCATGCTGACTGGGCTCGGCTGCTGCTGCTGCTGCTGCTCAACTTTTTCTATATTTATAGCCGTTGAAGACAACAGGTACTATGGCAGCCTGGCAAACAAGACAAGAGCAAGTGTTTCGAGAGGAAGAAAGGAAACAGTAGCTCTTCCTCTCTCTCTTGCGCACACACACACACACACACACACACACACACACACACACACACACACACACACACACACACACACACAGGTCAATTAATAATGATGGGTTAGTGTGAATCATTTCATACACTGGATGCCTCCAGAGCATTGCAAAAGGTTTGAGTCCAGCCAGAAAAAGATGAAGAAATGTAAGTTTTTCATCTTTTTAGAGCTAAAATAACTGCTGTCAGTCGAGAATAACCCTAAAAATAAACTCCTCCAACTCTGACAATTACTCACACTTTAAAAAGGTAATGGCTTTTTTAGGCACTAGGAGATCGCGTAAGTGATAATGACGAAGCGTTTTTTTTGTCTTTTTTCCCATGCAAATGTCTCCTGATGAGAACATTTGGTGATAATTACTCGTGCACGGGAGTCATTCTGACAACGGAGGGAAGGTAATAATTTGCAGAGAGATATAAATGATTTGAGATTAAGCTAATTGGCCAACGATTTTTTCTCTTCTTTTTTTTTTTTCCAGAGCAAAAAAATCTGAAACTGTCATTATCTTGGGTGGGAGAATGTGAATAGAATATGTTAAAGGGGAGGAGGAGGAGGGGAGGAGGAGCAGGTGCGGGGGGGGGAGGGGGGGTCGGTAGACTCACTTGTAAAAGAACAAACCCCAGCTGTAATTATCATCCATCCCTCTTTGGGCAGGAGAGAGCAGCAGGAAGAATGGAAAGTTGTTATTTTTTTTTCTCTCCGCTGTCACAATTAGAGGAAGAAATTGCAAAAAACGTGAAATTTGAGCAACAGCAGAGAGAGAGAGAGAGAGAGGGGGGGGGAGAGAGAGAGGAGTGAAGTAGTACACGCTTTTCACAGCAGTTCATTAATCGTCTTTACAGGCGCTGAAATGCTGATTCAAATCTGCACTCAAAAGAGAGAAATCAATGTATTGTCTCTGGTAAACATTTAGGACAATGTAGGGGAGGATAATAAGCTGAACAGGGGGGGCGGTAGAGAGAGAGAGGGGGAGAGGTAGAGAGAGAGAGAGAGAGAGGGAGAGAGATGTGTAAAGAGAGAGAGAGAGAGAGAGGTAAAGAGAGAGGGGGGGGTAGAGAGAGAGAGAGAGGTAAAGAGAGAGAGAGAGGGGGGGGGTAAAGAGAGAGAGAGAGGTAAAGAGAGAGAGGTAGAGAGGGAGAGAGAGAGAGAGAGAGAGAGAGAGGGGGGGGTAAAGAGAGAGGTAGAGAGAGAGAGATAGAGAGGGAGAGAGATAGAGAGAGAGAGAGAGAGAGAGAGGTAAAGAGAGAGAGAGAGAGAGAGGTAGAGAGAGAGAGGTACAAAGAGAGAGGGAGAGGTACAAAGAGAGAGAGAGAGATAAAGAGGTAGAGAGAGAGAGAGAGAGAGAGGTAGAGAGAGAGAAAGAGAGAGAGAGGTAGAGAGTAATTCATCTGCAGCTGCAATGTACAATCTCTGAGAGTCAAAACAATCTCTTAACCTACATTTGGCCTTAAAATATACAGAATATCTCCGTGGGTGTGCTGATATAGTCTGCTGCAAGTAGATGTACTGCAGCCTGGTGGAAGTAGTTGTAGTCGTAGTAACAAAGACTAATTACACATATAACTACTGTAGCATGCACCAAATATATTATATAGCTCTTTTTACTTTTCGCTATAAAGCATAAAGTCAAGAATGTGTATAAAGAAACTGATGTGATATTTTTGGTGGATGGAGTATAGATCCTCCTGTTGTCCTCCAGTCAAGGAAGGAAAGGGGGAAGGAAGGAAGGAAGGAAAGGAGGGAAGGTGGGAGGGAGAAAGGAAAAGAGGAAGGAAGGAAGGAGAAGAGGAAGGAAGGGAGGAAGAAGGAAGGAAAGGAGGGAAGGTGGGAGGGAGAAAGGAAAAGAGGAAGGAAGGAAAGGAGGGAAGGTAAGAGGGAAGGTAAGAGGGAGAAAGGAAAAGAGGAAGGGAGGAAAGAAGGACAGAGGAAAGAAGGAAGGGAGGAAGGAGGGAGGGAAGGAGAAAGGAAAAGATGAAGGGAGGAAGGAAGGAAGGACAGAGGAAAGAAAGAATGGAGGAAGGAGGAAGGAAGGAAGAAGGGAGGAAGGACAGAAGGAAGGAAGGGAGGAAAGAAGGAACAGTCAAAACAGACAGGGTCAATTTGACCAGGGAGGACGACAGGAAGGTTAAAATTGTTAAACATATAATAGTTTCATCACCTTTTCTTTGGTGTGTAGTAGATGAATCATCTTTAGGATTGTTGGTCGGGTAAAACAAGACGTTTGATAAAGGAAACAAACTGTAATGGTAATATTTTTTTTTTTTGATGTTTTGTGGACCGAGTAATCAACAAAATATCAGGCAGATGAATTATTAATGAAAATAATGATCAGTTAAAACTCTACAGAAGACTCACATCCTCACATCCGTACGCAGGTAGAATCATAAAGAAGTTAAATAACAAGACTTCTGATGTTTTATGCATCAAATAATAAATAAAATGTTGGTATGATTAATTAGTAATGGACAATAATCATTAATTAAAGTGCTTACAGAAGACTCAAATCATCTTAATTTTGCTCAGGTAGAATTATAGAGAAGTAATAACAAAAATTTCCAAAATAAAAGCACTCATAATGCAGAATGTTGTATTATTATATTTACTGATGCGTTCATGTGTGTAAGCATGTCTTTATGCTGTAACTTTATTTTAATTATAGCTTCATATATTAATATTGACCAGGTTGAAGAGGCCCCTGCACCAGTAGAGGCGGCACCTGTTGTTGAAGAGGCCCCCGCACAAGTAGAAGAAGTTCCAGCAGCCCCTGCTGCAGAATTAGCCAGCCCTGTGGTGGAAGAACCAGCTGCAGCCCCAGTGGAGACCCTGGCAAAAGACCCCAAGAGAGAGTACATTGTTGTGGTTCTGGAAGGAACACCTAACGCAGAAAAAAGGCCCAAGGTGCTGGGAGTGGGGTCCATGGGTGGTAGGATCATCCCAGCTCCAGATGATGACGAAGCCCATGCTGCTGAGGTACCAGAAAACTTTGTTTCGACTGATCACTTATATTATATAATGTATATATTGCTCAATCTCTAGTCAAGTATTTTATTTTTTAAGCATATGTATTCATTATTGGAGAACTGCTGCGTAAATTTTCAAAATAAAGGGCACAAAAAAAAGTACATTTCAATAAATCTCAGTCTGAATTATATATAGCGAAGAAGTATATAAAAAATGGAATTAGAGGCAAATAAAGTAAAATTGCATACATTTTTAATTATGTGCATTTTATTATAATATACACTAAGCAAAGAGGCTAAAATATTAAACCCTCCTGTTGTCCTTGAGTCAAGGAAAGGAGGAAGGAAGGGAGAAAGAAGGAATGAAAGGAGGAAGGAAGGAAGGAAGGAAGGGAGGAAGAGAGGAAGAGAGGAAGCGAAGGAGGGAGGAAGGGAGAAAGAAGGAAGGAAAGGAGGAAGGAAGGAAGGAAGGAAGGGAGGAAGCAGGAAAGGAGGAACAAGAAAGGAAAGGAGGGACGAAGGAAGGTAGGAGGGAGGGAGGAAAGGAGGAAGGAAGGTAGGAGGGAGGGAAAGAAGGAAGGGAGGATGGAAGGAAGGAAGGGAGGATGTTAGGAAGGAAGGAAGGAGGGAGGGAAAGAAAGAAGCAAGGGAAGGAGGGAGGAAGAAGGAAGGAAGGGGGAAGGAAGAAAGGAAAGAGGGAAGGACAGAAGGAAGGAAAGGAGGGAGGGAGGGAGGGAGGGAAGGAGGGAAGGAAGGAAAGGAGGATGGTAAGGAAGGAAGGAGGGAGGGAAGGAAAGAAGGAAGGAAGGAAGGTAGGAAGGAAGGGAGGAAGGGAAGGGAAGAAAAAGAAGGAAGGAAAGAAGGAACAGTCAAAACCGACGGGGTCAATTTGACCTGATAGGACAAAAATAAATTATTCTGTAAGGATTCAAAGCAAAAACTACTATAAAGTACATATTAACTTTTTAATGCTGCAATCTGAAGTAATTCACACATTTAACATTTAAATAAAATATAATATATAATATCTAACCAGCTGATCAATTAATCAATTAACATTTAGGACAGTTATGATTTAAATATTCACCATTTTACTCATTTTAATTTATTATTAGGCTACTATTTTCCTCTCTGTCAGATTTGGGAAGGTGAATGGGAAAAGGGAGATAGAGATAGAGAGAGAGAGAGAGAGAGAGAGAGAGAGAGAGAAAGGGAGGGAAGAAAGAAAGGAGAGCGAGATGCTGGAAGGATGAAAGACAGAAAGTGACAGGGGGGAAAAGCAAAAATATGTTGAAGAGGAGGAAGAGAAGGAGACAGGAAAAGATGCCAGAGCATCCTTAGGGAGGGATGAGAGAGAGAGGGAGGGAGGAGGAGAAGGGTGGAGGTGAGAGAGAATACAGTGGATGAATGGGAAGAGAAGAGATGATGAATGAAAGAGTGAAGAAAAAAAAAAGAAGGATGAAAATGTTAAAGTAAAGATGATAGGAAAACAAAAACATCCCAGAACGAGCAACTTAGTTTAGCATTCAACACGTGTCGTGGGGAAGTGACGAGGAGAGAGAGAGAGAGAGAGAGAGAGAGAGAGATGGAGGGAGGGAGGAAGAGAGAGAGATAGGTAGAGAGACGTTGCTAGGTGACGGAGCGTACATACTGAATTTTAACAAAATAAGGGGAGAGGAGAGAGTGAGTGAGAGGGATAGAGAGGTAGCAGTCAGCAACATGTAGCCTCGTGAGTGGAGGAAAAGGTCCAAACTGTGTGTGCGCGCGCGTGATTATCTGTTTTTTTCTTTTCTTTCTTTTTTTTTTTTTTTTTTGGTGGTTTTTTCTGCTTTTTGGTGGTGGTGGTGGTGGTGGAGGACAGAGAAGGAGAGAAAAAAGGGGGAGAGGAAGAAGAAGAAGGAGTGATATGTTTTCCTTTCATCCCGAGGACATTATCCCGCAACATTAGAATCGATCAGGGCTCTATGCCGCAGGAAATGTCCAGCGGAGGGATGGACGGATGGATTGTGGTGCAGGAGAGAAGACGTGGAGAGCAAAAAGAGAAGAAGAAGAGTGTCGGGCTGCTGAAAACTGTGAGTACATTCTTTTCATTTCTTATTTTTGCAACCCTCCTCTCTCTCTCTCTCTCTCTGTCTCTCTCTCTGTCTCTTTCCTCCTCCTCTCTCCTCTCTCCTTCCTTCTGCTTCTCTTGTCTCTTTTTTGGCTCTGAAGGTGAAAATGTTGCGCCGTGTCCCAGACAACTGTCTCCCCGGCTTTGCCCTTCACATTCCGGCTGTAGGATGTGGAGACACTCGCTGTATTTCTGCCGGTGCTTGTTGTTGGGTTGCATGTATATGTGCAAAAAAAAAGCCCGGCGGCTATATACTCTCGCGCCCCTGGCTCGCGCTGTGTGGTGACTGATAGGATGCGAGCCGGCCGGTGCGCGAGGCTTTGACCCTTCTGTCATTGATGCGCGTGCACGGCGATATGGCTGTGTATGGCTGTCTTTCACCCAGACACACACACACAAACACATAAACACACACACACATAAACACACACACACACACACACACACACACACGGAAGGACCCGGTGCACAAACCTTCAATCCTCCATCCTCTCCTCTTTCTCTCTCGTGCATGAAGTCAGTGTATGATTTACAGTCAGTGACAGACAGATGTGTTGCAGATGTGAGAGTCTTGATGTGACATTTCTACAAAAAAACAAAACAACAAAAAAAAAACACCCGCATCTCTGCCTCCCCGCGCGCCTGCCATCTCACCACACAGACATTAACAATTTCCCAACCGGTTGTTGCGCATATGTGCGTTATGCCCTCTCCGGTGGCAGTCTTGACCGAGACCGAGGGGGACTCACATCTCTCCCATCTCTTCCACCCCCCCCCCCCCCCCCCCACCACCCCTTTCCACCCCTTCTCCCAAACCCTCCCTCTCCTACCCCCCCCCCCCCCCTTTCAGTACTATTAGCTGTAGGGCAGCTATCAGATGCAGGATCAGTCCTCTGTGTATGTGTGTGTATGTGTGTGTGTATGTGTGTGTGTGTGTGTGTGTGTGCACATCAGCAGCTGGTGCACCAGCAAAAGCAGCAGGCTGTGTGTGTGAAGATCACTCCCCAGGACAGACAGGGGGAAATTGGGATTCAGAGCTGGGAGCGTGCACCCCTCACCCTGCTCTCACTCCCACCCACCCTCCCACCCTCCCATCACCATCACCTCCCTTCTCCTCCTCCTCCTCCTCCTCCTCCTCTTCCTCCTCCACCCCGAGCACAACAAACAGAACCATAATTCCTGAAAGCGTGGTGAAAAATACTACTGGGCATTGATGATGATGTAGTTCTACTGTGTGTGTGCGTGTGTGTGTGCGTGTGTGCGTGTGTGCGTGCGTGTGTGTGGCTGATTCAACAGTTTGCCTTTTACGCTTCGCTTGCGCCCAGTGTGATTGAATTTCCGTCATGTAGTGTAAACACACTATTCTATCCCTCCCATTCTGTACAGTGCTCCTGTTTGAGTTTTCTCTTCTTCTTCTTTTTTTTTTCCTCCTTTTTCTGCTGAAGTATGGTTTGAGTCTGTGATGGAGTTACATGACTGTCAGGGTGACATTAGCAGTTTCTTGGTGTCCTCACATTTTAAGGTGCTTCAGATGTTTGAAACAACCAGTGTGTGTGTGTGTGTGTGTGTGTGTGTGTGTGTGTGTGTGTGTGTGATGCTTACAGGTGTTGTTCACTTACTTCCAATAAAAGCATCAAACTGTGATAACACCTGCTCGTATATATCCGCCGTCTCAACATCGATAAAACACAAACTAAGCTGACATTCTTCCTTTTTTCCACTCCACTGTTTTCAACAACAGTATAGTCGCGCCGTGCCTCCACCAAAACTGACAGTAACCATGCCAACGATTTATATTCCTTGTTGATTGACATTTTGGACATGTTCGTATGACCTTTTGCTCCTTGTAGTAGAAAACAGAAAAAATCACCCCGGCTGTACGGTTTCAGTTCTGTTCCCCTGCTTCCACCATTTTGAGGCCACTGGCTGCTGAGGCAGCAGAGTTTTCATGATGCCGTTTCTGAGGCCAGCAGTCTGTTTGGCTCGATCCAGGCATTTTATCTCTTGTTAGGTACTTAAGCCAGACAAGGTGTGATGGATTAAAGATGGTGGCTTCCTGGCTCAGAACCTCAAAGGCAGCGAGGCTTATTCCATATTCACTCTCACCTTCCTTTTTCTTTCTTCTTTCGTTGCCATCTACTGCTGAGGTATCATGTGAGCTTGGGGTCATCCATGGTGTTACTTCAAAGGTGATGTGGATCAGACGGCTTTTCCACATGCCAGACACTGCAAAATGACACACGAGGGTAAATATGGCGACCACAGCTGCTGATTGATTAACTATGACTTGAACAATTTCTTTATTGACTTTTTCCAGATACATTGACATTACGCAATATTTGTGACAGGAGGAATACAGAGATTGTCAAAGCCTCCCTCCCCAAACCAACCCCTGCCAGTCTTCACCCATCCCCATCCCTCCCCATCCCTCCCCAGCTAATCTATGATTCACTACGACTTGATCAATTTGTCCATCGCGGTCTGACAGGAAACGTATAAGCTACTCACGACCTGTGACGAAACAGTTTCTGATAGACCTTCTGTGACTGGTTTGGTCTAGATGTAAATATAGAGCAGTCACCTTTACTCTTTATATTTAAAATAAGGCACAAAACTTTTAAGAAGCACTAAATAGAATGAAGATAGAGACGAGAGACAAATATTCACCATCTTCAAGCAATTATTTAAAAACACAGCTCCCATATTCATGTTCATTGAGGATACTGATGGAGGCGTCTTCGTAGAGCGCTCCAGCAAAAACATGCAGGGTC
Organism: Scomber colias; assembly: GCA_021039105.1. Taxonomy (NCBI): domain Eukaryota; kingdom Metazoa; phylum Chordata; class Actinopteri; order Scombriformes; family Scombridae; genus Scomber; species Scomber colias. Next base: position 23,281 of record JAJDFG010001427.1, read on the forward strand.
ACGTTGGGGGAAAAATGGTTGAAACTGGCTCATCTTCCACCTCAACACAATGCAACGTCATCAGACTATATATATATGCAAGATTGTTGAACTGCATTGAACGATCAAATCAGTGTCAGTGCAGATTACTCCATACATAAATCGACGCCGTATTTTTACCTTGCAGCTGTTACTTGGTGGTGTTTAGAGTTTTATAAACTGCTGTTCAGAGTTTTGGCATCTGATAGTCCTCAAACTACTGGATTTATTGATCAAACTGGATTTCATGGATTGTATTTCATCGTATCACCAGTACTAAGGAATCTATAAAAGAAGAAGAAATGTCCTTTTACGACGATGTGTAGCACTTGAACACACCATGATGCCAAGACTGAGAGCTTTCAGTTCAGCTAACATTGAAATAAAAAGGATTGCCACCTCCTTTTTTTATGCCTAACAGGTTAATACACTGATGGCAGAATCATTGGTAATCTGTTTCATTGTTAACTAGTTAACGTTGATTTATTGGTCACTGTATATTTCCTATGTGGGGTTTTTTTGGTTTGGTTTAAGGATATTTACCTACAGTAACTCTGGACAGGCTGTATCAATGAGTAGCACTTGAATGCACCATGATGCCAAGGACTGAGAGCTTTCAGTAGGAGCTACATTGAAATGAAAAGGATTGCCACCTCCTTTGTTATGCAGGTTAATACGCTGGATGGCTGAATCATTGGTAATCTGTTTCATTGTTAACTAGTTAACGTTTGATATATCGGTTGATGTATATTTCCTATGTGGGTTTTTTTTATTGGTTTGGTTTAAGGATATTTACCTACAGTAACTCTGACAGGCTGTATCATTGAGTAGCACTTGAACGCACCATGATGCCAAGACTGAGAGCTTTCAGTAGGAGCTAACATTGAAATAAAAAGGATTGCCACCTCCTTTGTTTATGCCTTTTCATGTTAACAGGTTGGATGGCAGAATCATTGGTAATTGAATGCATTGTTAACTAGCTAACGTTTGATTTATTGGTCGCTGTACATTTCCTATGTGGGTTTTTTTTTTATTGGTTTGGTTTAAGGATATTTACCTACAGTAACTCTGACAGGCTTGTATCATTGAGTCAAGACAGTTATAATAACAGCCATTAATACATTCATCTAGTTTTGACTGCAGTCTGGTCAGCAATAATACATCAAACATTGTACCAAGCAGTGATTTGAGCTTTATGCAGCTGCTGGACAGTTTTGGAAACCAATCAAAAGGGAATACAAAAACACACATAACACACATATTAGATTAAAAAAACCCCCCATAAGCCAACATTTTGTGGAAGCATTTTTCAGTCAAAGGTAAAAACAGCATAGATATGATGGCTTATAGCGGGATTTGCCATGGCTGCTGCCCCATTAACTTCAATAGAAGTGACACCCAAGGTCTGGCACCGATGTAAAAATCGAATGCTGTCAAAGTGACGTAATGACCCTTCCTGCTTTTATAGGTTCATTGAGCATCACACACAACCACAGCTGCAGAGCGGTGCAGGTTTTAAAAGGTAGTGCTGTTTTAAATTTTGAACACCTGCTAATGAAAAAAAGGAGTATAGATGCCTCCTAACAGGGTCCATTTATGCTCAACGGACGTTCTTCTTCAAACGATGTTACCGTCACTGCTCACATACTTCCATGTGTCCTTTACGTTGGCATGGATGTTAACCAATACATCCACTAGGGGGCAGCACTGAGTCAAAAGTTTATGACAACAACAAACTCAAAAACAAACATGGGCGACTGTGGAGGAGATATTGATCATGTTCCTCTTGCATAAAAGACAAAAACGATATGTTTAACCTCCCTGTTGTCACTCGAGTCAAGGAAGGAAGGAAGGGAGGAGGGAAGGGAAGGAAAGGAGGAGGGACAAGGAAGAAGGAAGAAAAGGAAGGAAAGGAGGGAGGAAAGAAGGAAAGAAGAAAGGAAGGAGGAAGGAAGAAAGGAAGGGAGGAAAGGAAAGGAAAGGCGGGAGGAACGAAGGGTGGGAGGAAGGAAGGAATGGAAGGAAGGAGGGAGGAAAGATGGAAGGAGGGATGGAGGGAGAAAGGAAAAGAGGAAGCGAGGAAGGAACGAAAGAAGGACAGGAAAGAACGAAGGGAGGAAGGTAGGGGGAGGAAAGAAAGAGAGAAGGAGGAAGGGAGGAAGGAAGGACAGAAGGAAGGAAGGAAGGGAGGAAAGAGAGAGGAAGGAAGGAAGGAAGGAAGGAAGGAAGGAACAGTCAAAACAGACGGGGTCAATTTGACCCGGGAGGACGACAGGAAGGTTAAAGTTTCTAACCAACTCACACAACCTTTCCTCAAAAAGTTCCTCCATTGTTATTTCTTCTTCGTGTCTCACTGGAGCTACGTAATCGAGTAGTGACAGCAACACTGCCCCCCCCCCCCATGGTTTCCGGTGGTACTGCTCCGTTTGGTCCATATCCGTAAGCTTTATGGAAACATGCAGAAATACGGACGAAATGAAAGCAGAGCACGGACAGAAGGCTCCGTCTGTATCCAGATTTGTATTTAACGTTGAGCATAAATGGACCTTTAGCAGGGCATGAGAGCTCATTGAGTGAATATGAAAGTAATATGAGTCTTATGGGCTTCTAAGAAACTACATCTGGACCCTTCCTGCTTTTATAGGTTCATTGAGCAACACACACCCACAGCTGCAGAACGATGCAGTTTTTTAAAAGGTTGCTGCTAGCTCGGCGGCTAACTCAGCTGCTAACTCGGCGGCTAGCTCGGCTGTTAGCTCAGCAGCTAATTCGGCTGCTAGCTCAGCTGCTAGCTTGCCGGCCTAATTCGGCCGGCTAGTTTGGCAGCTTACTGTAGACTGTAGTAGTAGTAGTGTGTGCTGAATGTATTTATACCTCTACAGCAGCAGGGCGGGTTTATGCTAATCACTAAATCCTGAACACAGAAATGTTGAAACACAGTTTGTGAAGCCTAGCTCCACAATTCAAATCTAAATGGTTGAAATGCTTTTTACACCTTTTTTAGAAATACATGTATGACCTATTTAATGTGTTTAGAAGAAAATGTCTGAATTCACTTTACACTGTATTTAATGTTTCATGTTGCTATTATTTATATATTTATTTATTTGTTCCGATCATCTGAATCATATTCCATAAATGGTGATTTTAAATTTGAACACCTGCTAAAGAAAAAAGAGAGTACAGATGCCTCCTAATAGGGCAGGATGGCTCATCGAGTGAATATGAAAGTAATATGAGTCTTATAGTCTTCTAAGAAACCACATCTGAACCTAGTTGGATACCGACAGGAAGGGAGTCATCATCAAAACACCAAATGAGAGGATCTCCTTTGGATATTAGTGTTCAATCCCTTCAGTAGAGTTCAGAGACGGTGAGAATCTAGGACAAGCTGGCACGCGATGACTCGATGCTTTTACTAAGACACTTTGTTAGTTTTCTCCTTTCATTTTGTCCTCCGCTCTCCTCTCTGTATATATTTCTCCACTGAAGGTCCACATGTAGCGTTCTCAGAGATCTTACCAAGCTATAACTCGGCCAATTACGAAGAGAAAAGGGCTTTCATCAGGATTTTTTTTTTTTGAAAGATGCAAAGATGCAGGATGTCAGTGGTAGTAGATAGATAACAGGAGGAGAGGGTGAAATGAATAAAAGGGAGAAAAAAAAAAGCTGCAGAGGGAATTTAAAGTCACGGCCGAGACAAGATGGAAACAAATCAGGTCTGACTGACAGCGACCGGCTTTCTAGTGCTGAGAGACGATCGTCTGCTGCTCCTCTCCGCAGAGTCGTGAACCGGGGCAGGAACAAATTAAGACCGTGGCCAGATCTACAATATGGGCAATCTGGGAAAGTGCCTCGGGGCCTTTGAACAGAAAGGTGCCCTCAATGATGGGAGAAAATAAAAGTGCACCTTTTTTTTTTCTTTTTGGTCAGGCTCCACAGAAATATGACAAAAAAAGCTCGACCCAGGCTTCTTTTGATGTTGATAGTTATTATCGGTGCTGGAGGAAGACTAGTGTGTGTCCGAAACCAAATATGGAGCTATAAGGTTATCCAGTTGGGATTAAGTAAAGGTTGTTTCCACGACGATGAGTTTAATGATTGACTGTTTTTATTGTGATGAGTTGTATCAATGAGTCTGTGAGAGAAATTATCAATTAGCAGACTAATAATCCATCATTGATTAACCCTCCTGTTGTCCTCGAGTGGAAGGAAGAAATGAGGAAGAAGGAAGAAAGGAGGAAGAAGGAAGGAAAGGGAGGGAGGAAGGAATAAAGGGAATAAAGGAGGGAAGGAAGGGAGGAAAGGAATGGAGGAAGAAGGATGGAGGAAAGAAGCACGGAAGGAAGGTGGGAGGGATGGGAGGGAGGAAAGAAGGAAGAAGGGGGAAGGAAGAAAGAAGACCAGAGGAAAGAAGGAAGGGAGGAAGGTGGGAGGAGGGAGGGAGGAAAGAAGGAAGAAGGGAGGAAGGAAGGAAAGAAGACCAGAGGAAAGAAGGAAGGGAGGAAGGTAGAGAGGAAAGAAAGCGAGAAGGAGGGAGGGAGGGAGGGAGGAAGGAAAGGAAGGAAGAAAAGAAGGAGGGATGGAAGAAGGAAACAAGGAAGGAAAGAAAGAGAGAAGGAGGGAGGGAAGGACAGACGGAAGGAAGGAAGGAACAGTCAAAAACAGACGGGGTCAATTTCCTTCCTCCCTTTTCCTCCCTCCTTATTCCCTTTATTCCTTCCTCCCTCCTTTCCTCCCTTTCCTTCCACCTTTCCTTCCTTCTTCCCTCCTTCCTTCCTTCTTCCTCCCTTCCTTCCTTGACTCAAGGACAACAGGAGGGGTCAACTAAACTACATAACTACAGATTATACTTCAAATTTCTTTCTTTTTTTTAGTGAATCATTTTCTAGTTTTTTCTGTCTTCTAATGTAACATAAAAAAAACATATATTAGCAGAACTCACGCTGAGATTTAGAACAGTATGAGGAAGTAAGTGAACAAATATATTTCCACGGCGATCAGATATTGTGTAATTTGCCACAACGGCTGAAGCTGACAGGATCATTGCGGTGACATTTCTTTGCCTTTGCGGAGGACGGTAATTAAGAGTTGGGGTGGGGTAATCATGCAGAGGTGGAGCCGATGTTGTGTGTGTGTGTGTGTGTGTGTGTGTATCTCAACTCTTACATATGTTGTTTGCGTCTGCCCCCCCCCTTCCTGCACGTTTAACAAAAGCTGATTGATTGGGGCGGACAGAGGTTGTTGAAACCCAATTTGGGTTGATATATATTCCGACGGGACTGTTGCCTGATGCCTATTTTTGATACTCGGGGGAATAAATCACCCATGTAAATGTCTACCACCTGTGCATGCCCCTCCCCCCTCCCTCCAATAGTGTTTGAGGGCTAAAGAGTGACTGTGAATTCATTACAATCACAATCTTGTTTTCCTGTCGGTGATGTTTTATTCACTACGTTGTGAATGTGGAGACTTGCTAGAAAGAGTTTAGACTGACTGCACAAGAATCATGAGAGCGGTGAGAGGAACAAACATCCAGCTTAGTTAGTTAGTCCTGTTGTCCTCGAGTCAAGGAAGGAAAGGAAGGAAGGAAAGGAGAAGGGAGGAGAAGGAAAAGAGGAAGGAAGGAAGGAAGGGAGGGAGAAAGGAAAAGAGGAAGGAAGGAAGGAAGGAAGGAGGAAGGGAGGAAGGAAAGGAGGAGGAAGGAAGGAGGACAGGAGGGAGGATGGAAGCGAGGAAGGAAAGGAAGGAAGGAAGGGACGGACAGAGGACGGGAGGGAGAAGGAGGGAAGGAAGGAAGGAAGGAAGGAAGGAAAGGAGGGTGGGAGGGAGGAAGAAGGACAGAAAGGAGGAGGAAGGAAGGACAGGAGGGAGGATGGAAGCGAGGAAGGAAAGGAAGGACGGACAGAGGACGGGGAGGGAGAAAGGGGGAAGGAATGAAAGAGAAAGGAAGGAAGGAAGGAAGGAAAGAAGGAGGGAGGGAGGAAAGCAGGAAGGAAGGAAGGAAGGAAGGAAGGAAGGAAGGAAGGAAGGAAGGAAGGGAGGAAGGGAGGGGGGAAAGAAGGAACAGTCAAAACAGACGGGGTCCCGGGAGGAGGACAGGAGGGTTAAACTTATTGGAAGGTAAAAGGAAGGATGAGTTGTACTCTACAGACAAATGATCTGGTTGAACTTGACCTACATATATATAATTGTCCAAAATGTGTATAATCACAGTTTTCGTGTTCAGTGAGGGATTATTAAACAGCAGTTCAGGTGTTTTCACTTTCAGTTTAACTCCAAAATGATGTGGAAGATTAATTCATTTTCTAAACTGCCATCATTGGGTGAGAGGCGGGCTAGTCCATCACAGGGTTAACATATAAACTAACTATACTCTGTCATTCATTTAAAGCCTTTTAACTTCCTCTTTTATCTGTTGCTTTAATAATCTGTCACTCAAGGACAGAAAACAGTCTCAACAGTATCATGAGAAGCTGCTCCAACTATCATCCGACCTAAGCAGAGAGTCCTACAGTCGGTTTCTTATGGAACTACAGGTCATGAGGAAGTCACACAATATTTGATGAATTTTCATTATTGCCTTCAGGGCGTCGCTATGCCAACCTGCCATGTAAGGGTAACCGTTCTTCCAAATCCTTTATCCCCTCTGCTGCCCGACTGCTGAAACAAATCTATATGAGGTCCAGTTGGATCTGTATGTTATTGCAGTGTGTGGATACTGTGGTGCATTTTTTTATCATGTAGAGCTTGTATATGTTTCCTCTTAATGAACTATTTATTGGACTAGGGCCTGCAGAGTTTGCACACTGATTTTGCACAACTCTTCTTCTTCTTCTTCTTCTTCTTGTTATTTATGTGTACGAGTATGTTGTGGTGTGAGCCCTTCAAGGGATTAATAAAGTTGTATCTTGAATCTTGAATCTTAAATCTATACCATTTCACACCTACAGGCAATTTAGAGTCTCACATTGAACTAAGCTGCATGTTTTCGGTCTGTGGGAGGAAGCTGGAGTACCTGCAGAGAAGAGAGTGTGATGTTCCCTCAGTTTTTATAATAAAATAAAGAATTTCATAGATGAAAAACAACAACATGTTATTTGCATTAGGGATCTGACCGTACAGTACCTGTGCTGGGCTGTGGGGATGTAGGGCATGCAAACACCACACATAAGGGTCTGAGATGGCTGGTCAGAAGCCTTGATCCAGTTTTGCTTTCTTCAAACAACACAGTTAATATATAATGAGATAAATGATAAACCAATAATATTTTTAAGAGCCACAAATGACCACATGTAACAACTCAGTACCTGTGTATAAATAATACCCATGTCTTGTTTCTTGATGTGCTATGGTTTACATGTTGCACTCACTTCCTGTTGCTGTGGTACTGCTAGTGATTAGAGTGAAATATGTGATAGAGTGATAGAGTGATAGATCCCATTCATCCTAGTACATTACTGTTACAGCCTTCATTACTGCAGCTGATTTCCTGCTTTACACTTAAAGCATATACTGGTCCTATACTCAAGCACATGAGAGTTCAACATTAGATGCACTACAAAATAATACATTTATATTAATATTATATGACAACCTACCAGATTTACAACAAGAAGACCAAAGCTTAAAGGGAACTCTGTCTGACTGACCACTTCACCATTTTGTTTAGAAGCTGTTTAATTGTCTGACTTTGAATTTTTGATGAGTGACACGACATCCTAAAACTTCAAAAATATGACCCCAAGTTCTAATAAACTCTAAAATATTCTTTATACACCCTCCTGTTGTCCTCAAGTCAAGGAAGGGAGGAAGGAAGAAGGAGGAAGGGAGGGAGGGAGGAAAGGAAGGAAGGAAGGAAAAGAGGGAAGAAGGAAGGGAGGGGAGGGAGGGAAGAAAGAAAGAAGGAATGAAAGAGGGAAGGAGCGAAGGAAGGAGGAAGAAGGAAGGAGGGACAGATGGAGGGAGGGATGCAGGAAGAAAGGAAGGAAGGGAGGAAGGAAAGGAAGGAAGGAAGGAGGGAGGGAGGAAGGGAGGGAAGAAGGAAGGAAGGGAGGGAGGGAGGAAGGAGGGAAAGAGGAAGGAAGGATAGAAGGGAGGGAGGAGGAAGAAGGAAGGAAGGATCGAAGGAGGAATGAAGGAAGGAGGGAGGGAGGGAGGAAGGAAGGAAAGGAGGGAGGGAGGGAGGAAGGAAGGAAGGGAGGAAGGAAGAATGAAAGAAGGAGGGAGGGAGGCAGGCAGGCAGGGAGGAAGGGAGGGAGGAAGGCAGGAAGAAAGGAAGGAAGGGAGGAAGGGGAGGGAGGGAGGAAAGGAAGAAGGAAGGAAGGAAGGAAGGAAGGGAGGGAAGGAAGGAAGAAGGAATGAAAAGAGGGGAGGAAGGAAGGATAGGAAGGGAGGGAAGGAAGGAAGGAAGGAAGGGAGGGAGGAAGGAAGAGGGACGGAGGCAGGCAGGCAGGCAGGCAGGGAGGAAGGCAGGCAGGAAGAAGGAAGGAAGGGAGGGATGGAGGGAGGAAAAGAAGAAGGAAGGAACAGTCAAAACAGAAGGGGTCAATTTGACCCGGGAGGATGACAGGATGTAGGGTTAGGATGTTGTATGTATTCAGGGTATAGATGTACAGTTAGTATAAAGCGTGTGTAGAGCCAGAGCAGGTTTAACAGCATCTGGCAGCTTGTTAGCGGTTTCACTTTGTGATGCATGTAGCTGCATGTACTACAGCGTTCTCTGTTTGTCTTATCACCGCTAAAATATCTGTCTGCTGTCAGCCACCTGTAAAATAAGGAAGAAGGAAAACACGACAGAGAGACCAGAAAGAGAGAGAAAGAGAGAGAGAGTAAATTGAAAGGGGAAAAAAAGGAGTCTCCACTTTGTGTGCAGGGATGCTGGTTGTGAAGCTGCCACTTGGTCGGCTGTGTGTCGCTCTGTGTTTGAATACAGCAGTACAAGTTGTCATGTGTCATCACTTCCCACAATCCATCACTGCCGAGTGGCGGCAAAGCAGAGCGGCCGACGGAGTCACGCTGTCTGTCCATCCCTCGCTCTCTCTCTCTCTCTCTCTCTCTCTCTCTCTCCTCTCTCTTCCTGTTGTCAGTCTTCCTCCCTCTCTCTCTCTCTCTCTCTCTCTCTCTCTCTCTCTCCCTCCCTGTTGTCAGTCTTCCTCTCTCTCTCCATCTCTCTCTCTCTCTCTCTCTCTCTCCTCTCTCT
>JAJDFG010001427.1:35000-36184 GCA_021039105.1 Scomber colias
GCTGTCTTTGCAATGGTTCCCCAGCTCTGGTGGCGCTGTTGGAGTTCCTTCTCTATGGTCCTACGCCACGTCGTTTTAGGCCTCCCTTTCTTTCTTTTGCCTTCTGGGGTCCAATGGAGTGCGACTCTTGGGATAGCGTCGGCGTCCATCCTGAGGACAATGGCCAATCCAGGACCATCTTCGCTTTGTGATTATATTGTACATGTTGTCTTGTTTGGTAATGTTGAGGAGTTTATTGTTTGAGATGGTGTTGGCCAGAATATATGCAGGATTTTTCGCAGGCATGATGTGTGGAAGGTGGATAGTTTGCGTATGTCGCTTTCTGTGGTCTTCCAGCATTCTGCACCATACAGTAGCGTTGACAGTACACAACTTTGATATATTCTGAGTTTTGTTTTTGTTTTGTATTGGCTTGATTTCCATATTTGCTTAACCCTTAAACAGACAACGTGCACCAGGAGATACAGACTCTTTAACCTTCCTGTTGTCCTCCCGGGTCCTTCCTCTGTCCCTTCCTTCCTTCCTTCCTTCCTTCCTTCCTTCCTTCCTTCCTCTGTCCTTCCTTCCTTTGTCCGTCCTTCCTTCCTTCCTTCCTTCCTCAGATCTAAGTTCAGCTGTTAGGGTAAATGTTCCCTCCTTCTGTCCTTTCTTCCTTCCTTCATCTGTCCTTCCTTCCTTCCTTCCTTCCTCCCTCCTTCTTCCTCCTTCCCTTCCCCCCTCCTTTCCTTCCTTCTTCCCTCCTTTCCTTCCTACCTTCCTTCCTTCCTCCCTCCTTCCTTTCCTTCCTTCTTCCTCCCTCCTTCCTTCCCTCTTCCCTCCTTTCCTTCCTACCTTCCTTCCTTCCTTCCTCCCTCCTTCCTTTCCTTCCTTCTTCCTCCCTTGCTTCCCTTCCTTCCTCCTTTCCTTCCTTCATAACTAGTGAGGTCTGTTTAAGGGTTAAGTTTTATGAAGGCTGTACGTGCTTTGTTGATCCGGTTTTTAATGTCTTGGTTGTTCCTCCATCATGGTGGATGATACTTCCCAGGTAAGTGAAGTTGTCAGTATTTTCTAGGATCTGATCCTCAATTTTTATATGTGTTGGTGTATTGGTGTTGATAGCCATTATTTTAGTTTTATTGGTATTTATGGTTAGTCCAACTTGTTGACCATAGCGTATTGAGCACATTTAGAAACCAATAAATGAA
>JAJDFG010001428.1:0-17500 GCA_021039105.1 Scomber colias
CGTCCTCTGTCCGTAGAGCGCCCCGCATCAAAGCATTTATTCCACTGTGAAGCAAATCAAGCGCTCCTTAAACCACTGTCTGATCTGAGCCTGTGTGAGCCAATCAGAGCTGCTCCCTGCCTGAAGTTTCTTGGATGCAGTCTGAAAGAGTAACGCGTGAAAAATCAGCAGAGGGTGAGGAGTCTTTCCCTCGAAGCGGATCATCATGCTTTGTCTGGAAATGACCCATACTGAAAAAGTGAACACATTTTCAGACATGTATGCAAATGAGTCAAAAAAAAAACAACTCTTTAATATTTTTAATGAATTTGCAGAAACGTGCAAGATGTGTTTTCACTTTGTCAGTTTGGCTTATTGAGTGTAGACTGATGGAGAAAATATTTATTCAACATTAAATTGACACTATAACATTATACAGTATGTAATAATAGAGGAAGGGGTCTGAATACTTTATGAAGTGACTGTTCATAGCTAAATACCACTGGATGGACTCAGCAAACATTATGATGTCATAGCAGGAAACTGACAGGTGTATTAATGATTGAGTCTTCCACTTAGAGAGGTCTGCTATTGGTTCTGGTTTCACTCTGAGAGCAACATTAATAGGTTATATCTAGAAATGTTTTAGTGCTTTAGTAATTTAACTACTGGTTGAACAGTGATGACACAACAACAAAACACAGGAAATACATTTTACCAGTTAATAAATGTTTGAAACAAACCATCAAAAAAAGACTAATGTCCATATTTCAGCTCTGAAACAAAGTAGTGAAGTGATTATCTAAGTTCAACTAGTTTATTACTGAGGAACATATAAATACTGTTTCACTAAATATCTTTTCTACATTGTTTCTTCTAATAACTAAACTAACTGTCTGCTGACCAATAAAAGACTTCCAGATGTCTTAGAAGTGGATCAGGATCAGAGATGATTTATTGTACAGATGGAAATAAAGAAGATCTCTCATTAAGACTTTTTAAACTGAAGCAACTAAAGCAGCATAAAGCTGCTGCTGTGTTTTAAACAGCAGCAGGTGTTTCACATTCAGAGGTTTGAGGCTGAGCTGCAGGTTGAGTGGAGGTGTGTGAGGAAGTTTATTAGTGCTGTTGAACGTAACCGCTGTGAAACAATCAGAAAATAACGTTTTATTGATCTGATTCACCGGCTTTCTTACTGTCAGCGCTCCCTCTCTTCATTCACTCTCTAGCTCGCTCGACCACAGCTAACACAACAGGAGCAACCCCCCCCCCCCATTAATTATACAGACTGTGGCGGGCGGCCCACCATAGTCTAATTTGAGCTGCTCTGTTCTTTGTTTCAGAGCTGAAATATGAACATTAGTCGTTTTTTGATGGTTTGTTTCAAACATTTATTAACTGGTAAAATGTATTTCCTGTGTTTTGTGGGTGTGACCTTTTACTGTGTCATCAATGTTCAACCAGTAGTTTAATAATTAAATCACTAAATAGTTTAGAACACTATTTATTTGTTTAAATAGATGTAAGCTCTTAATGTTGCTCTCAGACTGAACCAGAATGATGCATTTAACTTAAAAGTGTGTCCCGGACCCCCCTAGAGCAGAGGTGTCAAACTCATTTTCATTCAAGGGCCACATAATTTGATCTGATGTGGGCCGGATCATTAAAAAGATGGAGGGAAGGAAGGAAGGATCGATGGAAGGAAGGAAGCAAGGAAGGAAGGACGGATGGAAGGAAGCAAGGAAGGAAGGATGGATGGAAGGAAGGAAGGAAGGAAGGAAGGAAGGAAGGAAGGACGGACGGATGGAAGGAAGGAAGGAAGCAATAAAGGAAGGAAGGACGGATGGAAGAAAGGAAGGACAGAAGGAATAAAGGAAGGGAGGAAGTACAGACAGAAGGGAGGAAGGACAGATGGAAGAAAGAAAGAAATGAACAAAGAAAAGATAAGGAAGGAAGGAAAGACAGGCAAAAGGAAGGAGGAAAGAAAGGTAGGAAGGACAGAAGGAAGAAAGGAAGGATGGAAGGAAGCACAGAAGGAAGAAAGGAAGGATGGAAGGTAGGAAAAGAACACAGGAAGGAAAGTGGTCCGAATTGGACCCCTGGGTGGGCCGGTTCTGGCCCGCGGGCCGCATGTTTGACACCCCTGCCCTAGAGGGTGGACTGAGGTCTCACCACCATAGTCTCTCATAGTTCAGGGTCCTTTTCTACAGTGAGGAGGAATAAAGTAGTAATATTCCTGCATTGAACAGACTGAGAGCAGAGGAGAGCGACGGGACGAGAAGTGACAGCAAACAGCAGCAGAGGCTAACGTTAGCTGCTCCTCTCTGTCTCAGCGAGGCGGAGCTGAGCCTCCGTACAGCAGAGACAGAGACGCTGGGAAATGATCACAACTTCAGTCATTTAACTATATAATCCTCACAAAAGAAGATAACTAGTCCTATATGGCTCAGCCCTAAAACAACCTAACGTTTTGGAGAGTGTGCAGAGTAGACGTGATATGAATTTTTAATGTAGCGCCATACCAGTGTATTTCATTACGCGACACTGTTTCAGACGGGACCCTTTTCAGTGTTGCGCTTCCTGCCGAGTGAGTTAAGATCTACAGTCTATGGTTAAGATGAGATAGTTCACGCACCACATCCTGGTTTTTAATAATTAGTCAGTAAACTCAGCATCGTCTGACGCAGGCTGGAAAATGTGCACTTTTATTTACAGTTAAAAACATTTCGCCGTTTTTCAGCTTCTGTCAAACTAACGGAGCTGCAGTGGCTTCCTGTCTAAGCTTTCAAAATAAAACAAAGTTGTGGCTGTAAAATACGAGAGAAACCCGGGAAAACGGGAATGTTGACAGCTACTACTAATGTGGAATTCAGATTCTACAATATTGACTCATCATGACAGTGAAATAGTCCATCCTAAGTCAATCTGCTGCAGTAGATTAGTAGTTCCTCTCTCAACCAGTAGAAGATGTTGTGAACAGCTGATTATGCATGAAAAAAAAAATACCGTCATGTCCCGTGAATTTGGACAATTTTGAAAATGTCCTACAGACACCACTGCAGCTCCACACCTCCCCTCAGCACACACACTGGTTTTACTGCTTCATTTCAAGGTAACTAAAAATAACTCCTCATATTGATGTTAGTGTGTTCAGTGACTGAATATGTGAGGCAGTGTCAAAGATTCACAGTCATAGATTTGAAAAGAGACACAGGAAGTGGCAGGCGGGCGTCTTCAATACGATTAGCTTAACTGAGTGTACATTAACCATGGTGCCTCACTAAGGACATTTTTGGCTTTTCATGTTTTATTTTCTTGATCATTTGGGCTGTGTTCATGCTTATGGCATCAAATTCTGTGTGTGTATAAATGTGTGTATGTGCAGATAGAAATAGAGGATTTGTATAGTCTTACAGATCTGTATTTATAGCATTACGTGTAAATCTCTCACTCACACACACACACACACAACCACTTTCACTCATACATCCACTCATGCACATGCACAGTTCATCAACTTATATACTCAATAGAATAGTGTGTGTGTGTGTGTGTGTGTGATTTAGACATAATGCTATGAATGCAGACCTGCAAGTCAATACAAATCCTCCATTTTTATCTGCATACACACACACACATTTATTTTTCAATACACACATACACACCACACTGACACCCATACCTACACATGCAGGTCATTTTGGATGCAACCACATTTTTCATTGGTCTGCTTCATAAAACAGGAAAAGCAGGACTGGAGAATTCTCCCAAAGGTAAAATACAGTTAAATCATGTTATCTGGTGAAAAACTAAAATAACTAAAGTTTTGAAGCCCTGGCTCTAAAATGAGCCCAGAACACAGGAATGCATGAAAGAGTCAATATTTAACAGGGGGGTCAATAAACGTAGTTATAATGGGTTTCAATGGGGACATGTTTGTCTCTAAGGATCTCAGAGGGAATAATAGAGCATCAAAATCAATGTTGTTGCTAATCATTGACATTTCCCAGACTGTGATAATCTCCCCTAAATAATACACTTTGCATTTAGTATATAGAAAATAATTCATTTTCTGTTTTTTCTTTTCATTAAAAAAAAATCAGGCATATGTAAACAAACTGGCATTTAAAGGGTTAAAATCCTTAATATTATTATTATTGTTATCAGGACTGATGTTTGTTTTATTCATTAAGAGGAGACAATAAGACATTTGTGTCCCTCAACAAGCATTTTCTGCCCGTTCCACTCTACAATAAATCCCCCAAACATGTTCCTCTTAGCCCTGCTCTTTACATCCCTCCATTATGTCCTTCCTTTCTACTGTCACTAACTAACTGCCGCTCTTAGCTTTATAGTGTGTATGTGTGAAATAACTCTGCATGTATGTATTATAATAGCTCTTATAATACATACATGCACTGTAGTGTTAAAAAACTCAAATATATAAATAAATAAATCACTGCACATTAATGTTACAGATTTTATTTTTTAATCTGCCTGATAATATGTTTTAAACAAGAATCAACTTGTTCAATAAAATAACATAATTAATGTTGTATAAAGACTAAAGACACTATTTGTTTGCTCTCCTTGTTTGTTCAGTATTTCTCTTTAAAAGCAAGTCAGCACAAAAAAGTTGGCTCAACTTAAATCTATACATTCACTCAGTATGTATCCTCTGATATTTTAACAACACAATATAACATGTTGTCTCAACTAATTCAGTTACAAAAAGTTGGCCCAACAATATAAAGTTAAGTCAACATTAATGAAGTTGAGGTTTAATGTTTGCTCATAATGTACTCAGAGGCATTTACTAAAGGTCAGCCAATCAAATGTGACTCTGTAGCTAACAGAGCATTATGGAGAGAGATTAGAAGAGATGTGTTTTAATATCAGTGGGCAAAACCTTTGTTTCCATGTCCAGAACAATGTGGCTGAGCTCTGATTCATTTAAAACCATCTTTATAATCTTTAATGAATATTATTTATCACATTACAAGAAAAAAGTAAACATCAAATATTGACAGTCAATGTGTTGCTTTATGGGATAGCACTTATATTCTTAAATGATGAAGCCCTTGCAAATAATATATTTCATTATTATTGGTCAACTGTTTTGCACATGTTCTAAAAATATAGATGTGTCATATTTTAGTCTGTTTGCACTTTTTAACTTGTGTTTGGCTGCACAACATGAGTTTGTATAGATGGAGTCAGTGGTGGAGCTGCAGAGTTTAAGAGGTGAAGTCACTACGTCTTTATTGAAGTAGCAGCATGTTGTCATTAATATTAATGAGAGCTCTTTTTCACTGTTTGTATTTGACAGTTTTTAACCTGCATCCTGTTGGGTTCAGCCGTTTGGAGTTTCCATTTTCTAAACTTCTACATTTAAACCTTCTTCAGCTCTGAACAGATTATGAAACACTGAATGATTTCAAGCATGAACTTTGTCTTCTAAAGTAACATCATTTATTCTTTATTCAGGGTGTGGACCTGCAGTTTGTCAGAGATCAGCTGTGCTTCTCTGGCCTCAGCTGTGAAGTGCAACCCCTCCCATCTGAGAGCGCTGCATCTGGGCTGGAACAAGCTGCAGGATTCAGGAGTGAAGCTTCTGGGTGACTTTGTGAAGAGTCCAGACTGCAGACTGGAGACTCTGTGGTCAGTTCACTGACAGTCTGTTACTATTATTGATAATAATGTTTAACAACTGAACCTAATTTATGTACATTTATCATTTACATCCATTATGCTGTTTGTCTGATTGTCATATTTATTTTTTACTTCACAGTTTAGTCTGTAGTTATAAAAGATGACTGATTCTTAAAGATTAATTTAATTTTAAAGAGTCACATCTGTAAAAAGAAGATCCTCAACTAATGTTTTTAAGATGGGGCTGTCAAACAACAAATAGTTTTTAATCGCTGAATTTCAATAGTTTTTCGTGATAAATCACATTTTTTATCACGTTTAAACGTTTTTTAAACAGTTTATAGTCCATATTAACAATGTAAAGTAATTCTTACCAGTGTATCTTGATTGGGAATCAAATGAATGCAAAGAAAGTTACTTGATGAACTTTGACTTTTTAATTGATTTTTCGTTGCTCGGGTGACATTGTTTCATACACAGTTCTGGCTTAAGTTTTAACAGTCAACAATTAAACAACAAAGGACATTCACACGATGGCTGATTTGCTCATTAGCAATCTAAGTTACATACCTGTTAGCTATATACTTGAGTACATGCAAGCTACACAAACATACATATATGCATACACACATACAGACATACATAATTTGCATGCTACAGTAACATACATATACTTATAATAAGTATAAATATGTCTGTGTTTTTGGCCACAAGTTTTGTAGTGGCGTGTGCTGTTGAGAGATGCTTCATTAGGTCAGAGTTGCTTGTAACAGACGCTCTGATACATAATGTACATTTCACATGTATGTTCCTGCCTTTTACCTCAAGGAGATTAAAGTAGTGTCTGTACTTCCAGTTTAAAAACGCAACCTTTTCCTCCGAACTTGCCATTGCTGCAGCTTCTGCTAGTTTGTTTGTGTGAGGCTGCTGTGTGCATGTGTCGTGCATGTGAAACACTGCCTCTGATTGGCTTACCATGAAATCTTACTCTGCCTTAAGCAATCATCATCACGGTTGTTCCGCCCCTCCCTTCTCCCGTTCCCCTCTCCAAAAAAAAAAAAAAAAAAAAGGCTTTGCAGCGTTTGTGGCTGAGAGCAAAGTTGGATGAGAACAGGTTCACTGAGAAGATTAGCTTCAGTTTGTAACGTGCCTCATTTAATTAAGTAACGTAACAGCGTTGTAACGATGGAAATAGTAATTAGTTCCATTACCCGTTACTGAAAAAAGGTAACGCCTTTATTCCCATCACTGATTATAATAAAGAGCATAACAAACAGAAAATACTCCATAGCTCCATTATCTTTGAGTTCAGATGAAAACTGAGGAACTTCCACATTGAGAAATGTGCAGCAGTGAAGGACACTCTGCAGAAACATGAGCAGCACTTCTCTGAAGCTGCAGAGCGATGGGACATTGAAGGTGCAGACAGTGCAGGAATATGACAGCAGCAGCAAGACTCCTCCGTACTAACACATGCTGTGTATATATAAAAAACAAATAAAAATATGAATAAAACAAAACATGTTATGCTCAATCTTTAATCGTATCATGAATAATGTGTTAACGCTGACAGGCCTAGTTTTAAATTGATGTTAATTTTTACCTCCATCATTTATTCTTTATTCAGGTTGGATAACTGCAGTTTGTCAAAGACCAGCTGTGCTTCTCTGGCTGCAGCTCTGAAGGACAACCCCTCCCATCTGAGAGTGCTGCAGCTGGGTAAAAACAACCTGAAGGATTCAGACATGAAGCAGCTGTCTGATCTTCAGAAGAGTCCAGACTGCAGACTGGAGACTCTGATGTGAGTAGAGAGTTGGAGTCAGTCTGTTTAGTATTAAACACAGTCAGTATCAAAGCAAAGATCCAGTATTTCCTGGTGAACCTCCAACCTTCTCAGTGCTGCTTTCCTCAGTGAAGCTGTAAGAGGAGAATGGTGACAGGCGTCAGGATTGGACAGAGAGACAGAGAGAGAGCAAGAGAACAGTCAGCCAATCAGATGAGCCAGAAGCTTGTTGTGATCATGTGTTTGAGTTGATGTGAAGACGACTGTTGTTGTTGTGTTGATGTCTGCAGGAAGGCTGCTGCTCTTTATACTGGATGTGCTGCATCACTGACTGACAGCTAATGAAGTGAGTCTCACTAAACACTCATTTATCACCTCTGTTGTTTCTTCTTCTCTCATCAGATGGAAGGATTGATGATCTCTGTCAGAGTGCGTGAACATCCAGGAGTGTTGAGAGAGGATCAGCTGGATCCTGAGGCCTGTACTACGAAGCTGGATTTTCTCTTATCGAGGTAACTTCAGGGTTAACCCTGGGTTTTCCGTACTACGAAGCTGGTTCACTTCTAAATCACCATGGTAATGCTGAACGGCTAACCTGCTCCGGAGCAGGTTATGTTCTGAATAAGAGATCAACGAGTATAAAAGCACCACCTCCTGACCAATCAGCTCTCTTAGAAAATGACCTGCCCATTCTTAAAAGATCCTGGCTGTCAACATTGGTGCGCGGATCGTGAGAGGAGCGCTTAGGAGAGAAAGAGTTTTTAGTGATAGATGCAATTTTTTAATTGGCCAAAATATATATTTAAAAAATAATCATTGAGGCACATGAGGGATATTATTCTGTAGGTTTGACATCCTGAGATCAAAGGGTCAGGGAGCATAATAACTGTATTTATTTATTGTAATTGTAAAAAATTGACGAAAAGATATATTTGTAAAATAAGCCTTGTGGCACATGAGGGATATTAGTCTGTATGTTATACAGTTGGTTTGACATCATTCACTCAAATGGTTGAAGCGCATAATAGGTTTGTATTTTGAATGTTGAATATTAAACTAACTTAATGTGTCTATGAAAGGAAGGGCACTGAGGAAGCGATCTGCCCCAAACGTCTGTGCCGTAATAAAGTGGCATTGTGTGATCAGAGTGCTGTCCGTTTATATTGTCCGATAAATTAATATTGTATGATCTCATGAATTTACGCATTAACAGAGTCGGCAATTTTCTGCCAGCATTCCTTCCTGGCTTTTGCTGCAGCAACAGTGTTGCTTTTGGCCTGGATGATGTGTTTGAATTCTTCATATTTATGAAGAATAATTGTCTGCTCCTCCATGGTAAAGTAGTCTGCTCTGCAGGGTTTCTGCATGTTTGTGATTGGTCAGACGCTGCAAACACCTCCCCTTTTATGTGAGCGCGCAGAGATCCAGATTGGAAAACCCTGGGTTGATTTACCGAGTTGATAACCAGCTTCGTAGTACCGTTTATCCTCGACTGCGAATGTCTGGATAAGTCAACCCAGGTAACGGAGAGATATCCTGGGTAGGTTAATCCAGCTTCGTAGTACTAATGAATGAAGCAGAAGAGAATTGACTGTGACTTTCAGCAGGAGAAGGATTACTGCTGGGAGGGAATGAGACGTCGCTGTTTTACTACAGTCAGAGCAGCAAAGTAGAAATAATGATGACGTGTTGTAGTTTTCTCACAGTCTCAGCTGGAAACATTAAACAGTGGTAATTTGGTATATTATGTGTATAGACAGGTAACCAGACAGGTAACTTACCAAGGTTATGGAACAAAACTATGATGCCAAAATTCAATGTAAGATATTTACAAACTGTAAAGAAAGTGTGAAAAAGCTCTGCTATACATGTTTCTGTGTGATTACATCATTTACTATTTTTTACTATATTATATTTGATATGTTTGTTGATATTTCATTTCTTTCTGTTCTACCTACCAACTACTTCCTGTATTTATACACTGGTTGACATCAAGTATGGGAGGATTTATTTTATTTTACTTACTTAAATGTTTGATTTAGTTTCTATATGATTTATACTTGTTGTGGCTTGTGATAAGGATTATATTTATATGAATGATATTGTTAATAATTTTGACTGATTCATTCACTCAAGTAGTGCACAAATCAAGAACTTTTAATCAACTTGAGTATTTCCTCTTTATACTTTCTGTATAATATTGAAATATGATGTTGCAACCATTATACATTTATGGATTATTTTTAATGTTGTGTAACAGTCTGTTTTAACACTGGTTGGTGTATGGAGGAGCTCACCAGGACAGGCTCATTATTCATTCATTATTATAAGGATTTATGTTCTTATTTTAGGTGACATAGCTCAATAATATGTTGGATAAACTCATGTTGACCTGAGTATTTTTAATGAATCGCTGCCATCTAGCGGTCACTGTGAGGAGCTGCACTGATTACATTTATCAAGTTAATTCAATGCAGGCCGGTTTGATAGCATACTACCACTTCTGCTTATTTTAAGTACAGTGACATAAATTAGGAAACAATAGAAACAGTTTTTTTCCTTTTATTGACAAATAAAACATTTTCAATTTCTTCTTCCACAAAATGATCAAATACGGGGGCTTCCGGTTGAGCATGTGAGTGAGCAAGACGCAGGTGGAGAGGGCTCCCGGGTGTTGCTACCAAATTTTCATATTTAATACTTTTCACACGTAGTTACACTCCCGTATTATTATTTTTGAGGTTTTATAACATTGTTATTTTTTGCTAGAATGGAGAAGCAACGTCGGAACAGGATTACTACCGCAGCTATGCCTACTACTGCTAAGAACTCTGACCATGCTAACGTGTCTGCTAGTGCCGATGGCGCCTCCCCTGTTAAGCTACCTGTGGACTTGGACAATCTTCGTGCTGCTTTAATGTCTGATCTAACCTCTGCCATTACTGATCAACTTAAACGGGCGATCGACGCGGCTCTTGCACCCATTGCTGCTGCGATTGAGGGATTTACAGCGAGGATTGATTCTCAAGACCGCCGTATTGTTGATTTAGAGCAACACCTCTCCTCTTACAGCGACCGGGTTGTGTCGCTAGAAAGGGCGGTCGAGCATCTTTCCACGGCTAACAAGCAGCTAACGGACAAAATGGAAGACCTAGAATCCCGCTCCCGCCGCTGCAATCTTCGGGTAGTTGGCATACCTGAGGGGGCAGAAGGCGCTGATCCAGTGGCATACATGTCCAATTTTTTCGCAGATGTTCTTGGGGCAGATGTATTCCAATCACCTCCGCTTCTGGACCGTGCTCATCGCATTGGCCCTAAACCATCGAACCCCAACGCCGGAGGGCTAAAGCCGAGGGTCTTTATCGTTCGGTTCCACTATTATCAGGACAAGGAGCGAGCCTGGCGCTGGGGGATTGTCAACAAGAAGCAGCTCACTCATGACGGTCGGAACATTTACATCTTCCCGGACTTCAACGCCAGCGTCGCTAAGAAGAGGGCTGCATTCACCAATATGAGGCGTTGTCTGAAGGAGAAAGGAGTGCAGTTCTCCCTGCGTTTTCCTGCCCAACTGCGCATCGACCATGGCGACGAAAAACTCCACTTCAATTCGCCCATGGATGCACAGAGCTGGTTTGACAGTAAATTTCCTTCAGGGTGAACTAGCCTAAGGTTTGGGCCTTCTAAATATGTGACCAAGTATATTGTTTACTTCAAGTGCACTTATGGTTTAGCCATCGATGTTATTTAGCTTACTTATTAATTGCACTAAGTTGCTGGCAAGCTGGAGCTCATTAGCAGCCATTAGCAGCTAGTAGCTAGCGCCATTACAGCTTCATATTTTTTGGTAACGTTAGCCTGCAAGCTAGCTTCTGGAGCTAATTACCCTGTACATGTTTTTGTTTGTTTTTCTTGACTATGGCGTGAGATTTGCGGTTGGGTCATTTATAGGTGTTTTGAAATGCACTTGACAAATTTTACTTGCCGCCAACTAAACTGAGTTTGCAGTGTGTTTAGAGAATGAGAATTCCAAGCTAAATTTATGCTGTGTTCTATGTTTAGCCAATGCGTTACCGACCTGCTTTTCGCAGGGCTGTTTTGATATAATAATTTAGTTAAAATACGGGACTGTGTGTATTTTCACCGGGGAGCCTCTCTGTTCAGAAGAGGAGACTTGTTTGTTTAGATGCATCGGAATCAGTTTATGAGTTTTCCCGCGATCTCTCTCGATTGGGGAGGGAGATTTAGGGACTGGGGGAGGGGAGGGAGGGGGGGAAACTTGTGTGAGTATGTGACTTTGTGTCATTTTGTGTATGTGTTTATTTCTTTATTTATGTGTTTTGATTTAATTTGGTTAACGTTACAGTTGTTTGATCATATGGTGGTTGCTCTAACATTACCTCTCCTAGCTGAGGTTCTTTGGCTTCTGTTAGGTGTAAGCATATGTGCTGTATTTCCAGCCTACTTCTCATACCCATTTTGCTTTTTTATTCACTCTGATTTAAGGTATGGGTGATCATGTTAAAAATGATCTATCCTTGAGATTCTTGAGCTGGAATGTGAAAGGGATGAATAGGCCTGTGAAGAGATCTAGAGTGTTTTCTCACTTAAAACAATTGAGGGTAGATATAGCTTTTCTTCAGGAGACTCACCTGCGCGTTAAGGACCAACTTAGAGTAAAACCCCCTTGGGCTCAGTTTTATTTTCATTCTAATTTTGACTCCAGGGCCAGAGGTGTTGCCATTTTAATCCACAAAAATGTACAATTTTCTCAAACTAAGGTTATAGTTGATACAAATGGTAGATATTTAATCATAGTGGGCTCTATCAACCACACACCTGTTATTTTGGTGAATGTATATGCCCCTAATTTTGACAATTTGGAATTTGCTAATAACCTTTTAATGCAGATTCCAAACCTAAACACCCATTTATTAATATTTGGTGGAGACTTAAACTGTGTTGTCAACCCTGTGCTGGACCGATCCAGTGCTCGAACCAGTGTTCCATCGGCTATGTCCAAGGCCCTTTGTGAATTCATGTCGCAGCATAAATATAGTGACCCTTGGAGAATTAATAATCCTCTAACAAGGGAATACTCGTTCTTTTCTCATGTCCACCATACATTTTCTCGCATAGACTACTTCTTTGTTGATGGCTCTCTACTCCCAAAGGTTACAAACACAAAGTATTTACCTATTGTTATTTCAGATCATGCTCCCTTGCTTCTTGATATTAACTTGAATTCCCACCATGCGAACCGACCCCCCTGGAGACTGAACTCTTTACTTTTATCTGACCCCTCTTTCTGTGAGAGAATTTCTACATCCATCGACACTTTTCTTACGATAAACAAAACTCCGGACACATCTTACTCTCTACTCTGGGATACCCTCAAAGCTTACCTTAGAGGATACATTATATCACATACGTCACACCAAAATAAAATTAGGAGAGCTAAACAGACAGACCTTTCCAATGCCATTCTTGACATTGATCGTCAGTATGCACTGAACCCATCTCCTGAGCTTTATAAACAGCGCCTTGACCTTCAGGCGGAGTTTGACCTCCTGTCAACAGGGGTATCAGAGAGGTTATTGCTGAAGTCCCGTGGTTCTTACTATGAATATGGCGATAAGGCCAGTCGCCTTCTAGCACATCAGCTAAAGCGCCAGGCAGCAGGGCGCACTATTCCACAGATAAAAAATCTGTCCGGTACAGTAACTATCGACCCTGTTGAGATAAACACTGCTTTTAAGTCTTACTATTCTTCTCTTTACTCTTCTGAGTTCCCACCTGACTCTGATAACATGATCCATTTTCTTAATAACTTGGATATCCCTAATATAGATTCCACTCTAGCTGATCAACTTGATGGCCCTATAACTTTGGATGAGGTTGTGTGTTCTATCATGTCATTGCAATCAGGCAAAGCCCCTGGTCCAGATGGCTTCCCTCCTGAATTCTTTAGGAAATTTCATATTCAGTTGGCCCCGTTACTTCTTTCGGTGTTTAAGGAATCTCTAGAGAAAGGTTCACTCCCCCCCACTCTAAGACAGGCTTCAATTTCTCTTCTGTTAAAGGACGGGAAAGACCCTGATCTATGTGGCTCTTATAGGCCCCTGAGTCTCCTCAATGCTGATGTTAAGGTCTTAGCTAAGCTGCTAGCTACCCGCATTGAAAATGTCCTTCCCTGTATAATATCTGAAGAGCAGACTGGTTTCATAAAAGGCAGACATTCATTTTTCAATATTAGAACCCTGTTTAATATTATCTATTCCAAAGACACGTGTGAACTCCCTGAAGTAGTCATCTCCCTGGATGCTGAAAAGGCGTTTGACAGAGTTGAGTGGGAATACCTTTTCACTGTTCTGAGGAAGTTTGGTTTTGGGGAGACACTAATATCCTGGATACGCCTCCTGTACACCTCGCCCCTCGCCTCTGTCAACACCAATAATACAAGGTCTGAATATTTCAACTTATTTCGTGGTACCCGTCAGGGTTGTCCACTTTCTCCCTTGCTTTTCGCCATTGCTATAGAACCCCTCTCCATAGCTGTCAGGAGGTCAACCTCATTCTTGGGGATAACCCGCAGGGGCGTTGAACACAGGCTTGCGTTGTATGCGGATGATTTACTTTTATACATTACTGATCCTCTTTCTCAACTACCCAACATTCTGTCGTTATTACAAAACTTTGGCTCCTTTTCTGGATATAAGCTCAATCTACAAAAGAGTGAATGTCTCCCCATAAACTCAAAGGCTCTCTTGCTTTCTCAGTCTGATCTACCATTTAGACTGAATACCTGTAGCATCAAGTACTTGGGAGTAACTGTTACTCGTACACTGTCTGCTTTATTAGATGCCAATTTTACCCCCCTACTCAGCTACATAAGGTCTGCTTTTCAGAGATGGTGTAATCTGCCCCTGTCAATGCTCGGCAAAATTAATGCAGTTAAGATGAACATTCTTCCAAAATTTCTATATCTTTTTCAATGTATCCCTCTATTTTTGCCAAAATCATATTTTAAATCTATTGATCAAGCGGTCATTTCCTTCATATGGAGTGGAAAGACTCCTAGGATTAGGAAGTCCCTCTTGCAGCAGTGCTCACTTAGTGGAGGACTGTCTTTGCCAAATTTTATGTATTATTACTGGGCAGCAAATATCCATAAACTTCTGTTTTGGGTACGTAACCCCCAACCCCAGTGGTGCCAACTTGAGTTAATGTCATGTGTGTCATCCTCTCTCCCGGCTCTTCTCTTCTCATCACTTCCGACATCTCCCTCTCGTTACACAGACAACCAAATTGTCTGTAACTCCTTGAAAATTTGGTATCAATTCAGGCGCCATTTTAAGTCATACTCCCCCTCGACTCTTATGCCAATAACCCGCAACCATCTTTTTCCACCTTCTTTTCTAGACGCTGCATTTCAGCTGTGGGAGAGAAATGGTGTACAGACGCTCAATGACTTATACATAGGCGGAGTTTTAGGTAGCTTCACAGACCTATCTGCTTCACATGACTTGCCTAAGGCACATTTATTTAGATACTTTCAAATTAGACACTGTGTCTTAAAAACGTTTCCTAACTTCCCCACTCTACCCTCTAAGCAGCCATGGGAAGACCTCTTTAAACTCCAACCCAATCAGAGGTCACTTGTTTCCCACATTTATCGGGCTCTTCTGTCTTTTAACACAGAGCAGTGCTCAAAAAGTGCTGCTGCCTGGGAGCAGGAGCTGGGTGTGGAATTTGGGGAAGATTTTTGGGAGAGAGCCATTGATAGAGTACGTAATTCTTCATCATGTGCTCGTTTGGGCCTGACTCAGTTTAAAATTGTTCAAAGACTGCATCTGTCAAGTTCAAGGCTATCAAAAATATACCCTGACACTGAGGACATCTGTGCTAGGTGTAAAGGTACACCCTGCCACTTGACTCATATGTTTGCATCATGCCCCAAACTTGAGCATTACTGGAATTCTATATTTAAAATCCTGTCAGAAATTTTAGGTATCACTTTGGAACCATGCCCGCTTGTAGCTATATTTGGTGTTTCACCCACCCCACACGTCCTCAGCAAGATCCAGGCAAATGTTGTGGCATTTGCCACCCTACTGGCTAGGCGTAGAATTCTACTTAACTGGAAATCACCACAGCCCCCTCTTATTTCTGTCTGGTTGAAAGACGTCATGTATTTTTTAAAATTAGAGAAAGTCAAATTCACTCTACGTGGGGACACAAGTAGATTTTTTAAGCACTGGTCTCCTTTTATACAATATTTTACAGACTTACAAACACTCCCATGACTTAATTTGCTATCCTCCTTCTACATGCCTAGTACTCAATTATAAGGTAATTATGAACTCTTCCATACCTTCACTTTAGGGCCTCTGATCCCCATGTTATGGCATTAGCACAAGCACACCATATTGTGATTGTTGTGCAACCAAGCTTCAATGATTTGTCCACCATGGTTTTTTTTTTGTTTGTTGTTGTTGTTAGTTTTTCCCCTTAATTGTTATTATGTATTATTTGTTATTATTATTTGTGGGTGATTTAGGTTCATCGTTACTGTGCTTATGATTTGTGTGTCTGATGTATTTGTATGCCTGTAGTGTCAAGGGAGGGGGACTGGGTGGGTGTATGGGGGGGGGGGGGGGGGGGGGGGGTGCTCCTTGATTTTCAATGAATATTTGTAGCGTACAATTTTTGCATTCATGCTTTGAAAATGAATAAATAAACCATGATCAAAAAAATGATCAAATACAAAATATGAAAAATATTAATTTGAGGTTTAACAGAAGAAAAGTTTCTCATTATAATGACTTGCATCATTTTTTTCATTTCTTCCATAATCACTGATATGTTTTAAAGTGTTTGAAAGCAACAGGATTAGATAAAAGGATTTCAGTTTGTTTGTTTATTGTTGTGTTGTTCTTTTAATTAATGCATTTTTGTATCAGGGTCAGTGAAGTGTTTTGTGTTCATGTGGTTTAGTTTAAATTTAAAGGGTTAAAATGTGAAAATAAACGTATGAACTTTCTGTTTTTATGGACCCAGCATCAAATTTCTGCTTTTAATCTATTTTGAGAGAATATATTAGAGGATCATCGTTTGGCTCGGTTCAAGCTGGTGTGAAACAGTATGAGTAAGTTTACAGTGAACATATAAATCCTGTTTTGGTTTAGGCTACTAATAAGAACAATAAGTATTTGTATAGCAGTTGTCATACAAGAAATGCTTCAAAGTGCTTTACAACAAAATACATTATATCAAACACAAAGTGCTTCACATTAAAATGACCTAAAAGGAGCATAAAACAATGTTTAAAAAAAAAACATAAAAAGAAATATTGTATATTAAAATATATATATTGTAATATTGAAATATTATCAGGGCTCTCAAGTTTCATGAATAGTTTGCAGTGAGATTACATCTGCTAGGACCGGAGCCCCTCGGCCCCGACAAGTTCTCCCAATTATTTTTGCTACTTAAAAACTATTTCAATTTTACACTCTGTTCATAACTGACCAGCACAAATAAACATGAAAATAATGGGTTAATCCAATAAAAGACTAATTCAGCTAAATAAAATGAATAGTTTTATGATATTGATCCCAAATGGATCAATAAGAAAAAAGATATTTGGCCCCAAATGAGCCTTTTAACCTTCACACACTGTTCATATTCAGACCATTCACAGTATCCCTGCAGAATTAGTCTCTAACAGATTTCTGCACAACAAACCATTCATGAATACTTCATCATCAGTCACATATAAACAGCAAGATGAATCATAATGAAGCTTTCAGAGAGCAGACAGTTCATTCCTCCGTTTTTACACTTTGTGTTTATGGAGAAAAAACATGAACTGTGTTAAATGTGAAGAATGTAACACGATTTTTTTATTTTTATGTTTTGAATAAATATAGGTCAAACATTTATCAGCTGCTCACAGATGTTTTTAAGAGGTTGAAATATTTTACTAAGTTCAAAGTAAAAAAGTATTTAAGGTGTTTTTACAGCTTTAAAATATAAAAATGGGTCAAATTTGATCCTGAACAGCATGTAAGGGTTAAACAGCAGTGC
>JAJDFG010001428.1:20000-36177 GCA_021039105.1 Scomber colias
CTCTCCCTTATTCCTTTCTTTCCTTCCTTCCTTCCTTCCTTCCTTCCTTCCTTCCTCTCTCCCTGGACGAGCACAGTGGAAAGTGCAGTTTCTCACATGACACTGTGATGTCTCCTCCGCTGATGATGTTAAAGATTAATACCATCGCAGAGACGTGGAACTGTTTACAAAGCTCCCTTCCTCCCTTCCTTCTTTCCTCTGTCCTTCCTTCCCTCCTTCCTTCCTCCTTTCCTTCGTTCTTCCTTCCTTCCTCTCTCCCTTCCTCCTTCTCTCTGTCTTTTCTCCCACTACCTTTCTCCCTTCCTTCTTTCCTCTGTCCTTCCTTCCCTCCTCCCTCCCTTCCTTCTTCCATCCTTCCTTCCTTGCTCCCTTCATCATTCCTTCCTCTTTTCCTTTCTCCCTTCCCTCCTTCCGTCTGTCCTTCCTCCCTCCTTCTCTCTTTCTTTCCTTCCTGTCTTTTTCCTCCCTTCCTTCTTTCCTTCCTCCATCCCCCTTTCTTCCTTCCTTCTGCCCTTCCTTCCTCCCTCCTTCTCTCTTTCTTCCTCCCTTCCTTCTTTCCTCTGTCCTTCCTGCACTCCTTCCTTAATCCCTCCCTTCCTTTTAAAACATGTGGCTCTTTAACATAAAGTTTAACCTTCCTCTTTCCCTCCCTCCCTTCTTCCTTTCCTTCCTTCGTTCCTTCCTTCCTTCCTCTCTCCCTCCCTCCTTCCTCGGTCCTTTCTTCCCTCCTTTCCTTCCTCCCTTCCTCTGTCCTTTCTTCCCTCCTTTCTTTCCTTCCTTCTTCCTCCCTTCATCATTCCTTCCTCTTTTCCTTCTTCCTTCCTTCTTTCTTTCTTTCTTTCTTTCTTTCCTCCCTTCTTCCTTTCCTTTCCTTCCATCCTTCCTCCTTCCCTCCCTCCCTCCCTTCCTTCCTCCCTCCCTTCCTTGACTCGAGGACAACAGGAGGGTTAAACACACAAATATTGTCAGGTATGTTATATTTCAAACCTCAGTCCAATGAAGAGCCTTCCTCTGACTGTTTGTGCCATCAGATCTTCTGTATTTTCACTATTGTAGATTTTCCTGGAGAACTCTTTTTCATTTCTGAACACAGAAGACAAAACTTTTTCAGATTTCAGGTTTAATAGCAGCGGGTCCTGGGGAAAAAGAGAAGAGGGGGACATTGGTATGTAGGCTCATTGTATAGTCAGTGTGATGACTTTGCTAATAAATCTCAATCCAAAGTTTATCTGATGACAGAATTTGGGATGGACATCTTTCCTTCACAAAGGAGGGAGGGAGGAAGGAAGGAAGGACAGAGGAAGGAAGGAAGGACAGAGGAAGGAAGGAAGGAAGGAAGGACAGATGAAGGAAGGAAGGATCCAAAGTTTATCTGATGACAGAATTTGGGATGGACATCTTTCCTTCACTTAACAAACATGGTCAGTCAAGTAAAGGCTTTCAAAAAAAAGATGTCACCCAATCTGATTTCAATGCTACAATAATGTGTAGTGATGAGCTAACAAGAGCATATTTAGATTGCTCAGTCACCTACACAATGAATAAAGTCATTGAATGCTACATGATTAATAACAATATTACAAAACACACATATCAAAGTGTACAAAGACACATTAAAAGGAACCCAGACTATTAACCCTTAAACAGGCCTTACTAGTTATGTCATTTGCACCTAAAGTAAGGAAGGAAGGAAAGGAAGGAGGGAGGGAGGAAGGAAGGAAGGAAGGAAAGGAGGGAGGAAGGAAGGAAGGAAGGAAGGAAGGGAGGGAGGGAGGGAGGAGGAAGGAAGGAAGGAAGGAAAGGAGGGAAAAAGGAAGGAAAGGAGGGAAAAAGGAAGGAAAGGAGGGAGGAAGGAAGGAAGGTAGGAAGGAAAGGAGGGAGGGAGGAGGGAGGAAGGAAAGGAGGGAGGAAGGAAGGAAGGAAGGAAAGGAGGGAGGAGGAAGGAAGGAAGGAAGGGAGGAAGAAGGAAGGAAAGGAGGGAGGGAGGGAAGGAGGAAGGAAGGAAAGCAAGGAAGGTAGGAAAGGAGGGAAGAAGGAAGGAAAGGAGGGAAGAAGGAAGGAAGGTAGGAAGGAAAGGAAGGAGGACGGAAAGGAGGGAGGAAGGAAGGAAGGAAGGAAAGGAGGGGAAAAGGATGGAAAGGAGGGAGGAAGGAAGGAAGGAAGGTAGGAAGGAAAGGAGGGAGGAAGGAAGGAAGGAAGGAAAGGAAGGAGGAAGGAAAGGCGGAAGGAAGGTAGGAAAGGAGGGAGGAAGGAAGGAAAGAAAGGAGGAAGGAAGGAAGGTAGGAAAGGAGGGAGGAAGGAAGGAAGGTAGGAAGGAAAGGAGGGAGGGAGGAAGGAAGGAAGGAAAGGAGGAAGGAAGGAAGGAAGGAAGGTAGGAAAAGAGGGAAGAAGGAAGGAAAGGAGGGAGGAAGGAAGGAAGGTGGGAAAGGAGGGAGGAAGGAAAGGAGGGAGGAAGGAAGGAAGGTAGGAAGGAAAGGAGGGAGGGAGGGATGAGGAAGGAAGGAAGGACAGATGAAGGAAGGAAGAAAGGACAGAAGGAGGGAACATTTACCCTAACAGCTGAACTTAGATCTAAGGAAGGAAGGAAGGAAGGAAGGAAGGACAGATGAAGGAATGAAGGAAGGAAGGAAGGACAGAGGAAGGACCTGGGAGGAGGTCCCTTCCTTCCTTCCTTCCTCTCTCCCTTATTCCTTTCCTCCCTTCCTTCCTTCCTTCCTTCCTCTCTCCATTATTCCTTTCCTTCCTTCCTTCCTCCCTTCCTTCTCTCTCCCTTATTCCTTTCCTTCCTTCCTTCCTCTCTCCCTTATTCCTTTCCTTCCATCCATCCATCCATCCTTCCTTCCTTCCTTCTCTCTCCCTTATTCCTTTCCTCCCTTCCTTCCTCTCTCCATTATTCCTTTCCTTTCCTTCCTTCCTTTCTCCCTTATTCCTTTCCTTCCTTCCTTCCTTTCTCCCTTATTCCTTTCCTTCCTTCCTTCCACTCTCCCTTATTCCTTTCAGTCTCAGATGAGATGAGTTCGGTGGATCTAGTAGCCGCACTGAAACGTTCACTGTGTACCTTGAGGCTCAGTTCCCGCCCGAGCGGCGATATCCGACATGTCTCATCAAGCGCTCCCCAAACAGTTTGTTCCGCCCACTTGGTCCAAGCTGATTGGTTGATGCGGCTCAGGTTGCATTCGGGTTTGCTGCACAACATTTCCAAGTTACATTTCCAGGGATATTATTTATTATTCGGCTCTGCAGGTAAGTTAAATAACGTTTTACTGCAGAGGTCTTGAACAGGGGGTCCACGGAGGTACTGCCGGGGGGTCGCGAAAGTTTTGGTTGATTAGACTTTTTTTTTATATTCCCCCTTGCAATTTTTTCCACAAATTGAAATGTCTTTAAATACACATTAACATGAATCCAACACACTGTAGTGAACAGATAAATGGAGGCAGAAGACGTCTTTCAGTCAGCAGTGCACACATTCAGCGACACACAGGAGCTGTTTCAAACTGGGAACCGGTTCATTCATAACACCTGTTCCCGCCAACGAGGAGGACCCGCCCCCTGTCGCTGCTGTGCCAATCACGAGACCGTACCTTGCACATGTTTAAAATAAAAGCATGAATATATGAACCTGTGTATAACAGACATCCCAACTCCCGCATGAGATCCAGTCTCCCGGAATCTGGAGCGAGCAAGAGCGTGAACAAGAGGGTTTAATTGAGTTCAGTGTTAATACTTTTTCCACTTTTCGCATGCATGATGTTAACTTTGTAAACAAGTATTAAGTAGACTATTTTTATACTAGGTCCTACTTGTATTAAAATGACCTTATATTACTGCTTCCACCACTACTCATTATCGTGTTCCTGACCCGTGTGTTGGAGGCGATGCTCCATAATGATTTATCCGCCAGCCGGAGGAAGGGCTCCGAAACGTCGCCCCCGCAGCACCTCTGGTTGCACGGTCACGGTCACGGAGGCAGAGCGGAGTTTCAAGGCAGTATTAAAGTCACACATATAAAAATCTTTCAGACATGAAATGTGTAACATCTCAAGCTTCATTTATCTGTTACAATGACGGCTTTACATCGTTCAGACTGAGGTGTCTTTTACACTAAAAGCTGCTTTTGTAATATTTGGCAGCTGGTGACAAAAGGAAAGCAGCCATGTTTCAACATTATGTAAACATCAACAATCGTTTATCTAATTTTCTGTCTATCATCTAAACCTTGCAGCTCCTAACTAATCTAATTTTTAGTTGTTTTGTTTATTTGCAGGGGATTCTGCTCCGTCTACCAGGAAGAAGAGGTTTCGGTCAGGAGCCAGAGCTTTAATGGAGGTCCGTAAATACCAGGAGGACCCCGACCTTCTGCTCAGGATTGGACCTTTCTGTTTCCTGGTGAGTCAAACTGAAAGAAGCCACATTCACAAACGGGTTGGTGATTCATGAAAGCCAGAGATCCATGTTTGCATTTAGTCCACTCTGCCGCATTCAGTATTGCAAAACATAACCGTAAACGTTCTCCTTATAAATATAACAAAAGGCCTCGTGTGTGCGGTCAAAAGACATTTCTGATCTTTTCCTTCTCATCATGAGTTGTCAAGAGTTCAACCCACCTGTCTCCAATGACTCATTCATTCATAGGATCTGTCACTCCCACCTCCCGACCACAGATGCAATACATATAAAGGACAGCAGGGGGAGACCAAACCATTCAACCATACATACCTAAACATGATATCTAAATAATTAGGTGAGTACTCTAACACCCATCAAAGTAATGAATCAAACAATAATATAATATAATGAAGTAAAATGTTAGTAGATCAGTTCATTGTTGGTTTGGATTTGTTGACAATAAGAAAAATGTGGAAAGTTGCAGCCTTGTCCTTTAACTTAGTTGTTTCTTGTTAGACACACCTTTTCTCCCCTATCAGATAGACTGTCCTCAATCACCTCTCTCTCTCTCTCTCTCTCTC
The DNA here is from genome assembly GCA_021039105.1 of Scomber colias. Classification (NCBI taxonomy): domain Eukaryota; kingdom Metazoa; phylum Chordata; class Actinopteri; order Scombriformes; family Scombridae; genus Scomber; species Scomber colias. Next base: position 24,971 of record JAJDFG010001428.1, read on the forward strand.
ACACACACACACACACACACACACACACACACACACACACACAACACACACACACACACTACTTACAGGAAATAAGGAGGTGGGAGGAGCAAACAAATAGTGAAGGAATTCACTCAGTTCAGACTCCATTTTAGAGTCATGAGAGCAGAAGGAGGAAAACATCAAGTCTGAATCAGGGTGAGTGTTAATGTTACTGTAGACCTGGAAATATTGAGTGTCTATTGTCTATATATGATTAGTTTTCAGATTAATTGTTAAATTGATTAAATTGTGTCAGAAAAGTATGAAATGTGTTGACTTCTTCAAATGTTGTTTCCTTTGTTCTTTTCCTGGTTTGTGCGTCCTCACAGTGATGTAATGTGACTCACTGGTTCTGTTGAAATAGAGAGAAGTCACAGTTAAGAACAACACAGATGTTTATCTGAAGTCTGTTTGTTGGATTTAAACCAGAGTCAAAGTTTCTCTTTGTGATGGACAGAAAACACACATGGTTGTAGTTAAAGTCATGTAAACTAATAAGAAGATACAGTACTAACATGAGAGGCAGGACTGGGTTTATGATACTGTGTGTGTGTGTGTGTGTGTGTGTGTGTGTGTGTGTGTGTGTGTGTGTGTGTCCGTGTGTGTGTCCGTGTGTGTGTCCGTGTGTGTGTGTCTGCAGTGTTGCTGGTTTACCTCTTGACTCCAGAAGATGAAGGAAGAGGAGGAAGAGGAGGACGGAGCAGAGTCTGTAATATCCAGCTGTCCGTCTATGAAGAGTGACGACTCCAAAGAAATACCTCTACACTTCAGTAATGAACCTGGACCCTCAGACACAAAGTAAGAGACTGTTTCTACTGTAAACTGACCTGAAGATGATTCAGTGAGACAGTTTCATTAAGGTTGTAGTGGAGATATGAAGGAAAGAAATAATGAAGTAGCTGTAATCTAGAACAGATCTTCATGTTCATGTTAACCAGAGACAGAGACAGGGCTGGTATTACTGTTTGATTTTCCAGTTAATAAATGTAAAGTAGCAGCAGGTAACCCAGAGTGATGTTTACTAAGGATTTAATAACAAGTCAGATTGTGTCTGTCCTTATTTAGTAAAGGACTGTAGCAGGGTTTGTGTTGATGAAATGGAAGAACATTGAGAGTTTAGTCTCATTTAATACAGAATGTGTCTTTATGTGTTCATGTTCAAAGGTACATTAAGGTATGGGAGGAGTTCATGTGAATGTAGAAACATCCTGCTGCAGCTGATTTATCACTGCAGACTGATCACTGAGAGGAAACTGAGTCTGATATTTAACATTGGAGAAAATTAAAATGTATAAAACTGTTGTATCACACTCATTCAGAGGGGGAGAGACTATAGCAGAAACACAGAGAGAGAAACACTAATGAAAAGATGCATTATGAAGATATTTAGCAGAGCTCTCTGTTCAGCAGCACAACACAAACACAATGGACTTTTCTGTTTGATTAATTTTCCTCCTGATTATTTCTCCTGAGCTTTAATGTCTCATAGTATCATTAAGAGGCTCTGTGGAGTTTGTCTTTGTTTCTCTTAGTGTCATTTAAGAGGACTCTTAGTGGTAAGATAAGGTTCCTTGTGGGTACAGTCCAAGAGCAACATGCATTAGCAGTGACAGGAATGCTAAGCTTCATGTGATTTCAATAGTAATACTTCAGGTTGTCTAAAGTGTAACCCTGCTATCTAAACATGATGTCAGTCCTCTCTTTTACTTTCTTCTTCTGTCATTAAAGCCACAGGTGTAGGTGTTGAACATTTCTGAGGCAAACAGCTTTTCATGTTAGTACCAACAGTAGATTTAAATGACTGAATAACTCAACAAATTCAGTTATACTATATATTACATGCTGGGTTGTTGCACTATTGATCAGATGTTGTACCTACATTACTTATAAATGTGTTTCAGTAAATATTCTTGTACCTGAGGAGCTGCAGGATGAACTGTGCTGTGGATTATTTTCATCTGAAGATAAAAAAATCTGAAGGGAATTAATTAAAAACTATTTCAGTGAATATTCATGTACAGATCAATTTCTCTTCAGTGTTACATACAGTATGTCCTATCATTAACTAACACACACACACACGTAGACACACACTACTTCCTGTAAAGACGAAGCGGGACGACCAAACAGTCAGAAACACTCTGCTTCTTCCTCAAACATAAAGTGAAAGCATTCATTCAGTTCAGACGCCATTTTAGAGTCAGTAGACTAGAAGGAGGAAAACAGCGTGTGTGAGGCAGAGTGAGTCTTAATGTTACTGTAGGGCTGAAAATGTTGATTATTGTTCATTAAATTTTGTATTGTTGTTGACGTCTTCAAATGTTGTCCCCTTTGTTCTTTTCCTGGGGCCCGTTTCAGGAAGCAGGTTTAGTGAAAACTCTGAGTTAGTTAACCCTGAGATGAGGGAAACTCTGGTTTTTCGGTTTCACAAAGCCAGTTCAGCTTAACTCTGAGTCAGTTACTCTGGCAACATACTCCGTGAACCTAACCTGCTCGCTAGCAGGTTTTCTTCAACTAACCCTGAGTTTCTCCTCCTTTTTAGTTGAAGCCCGCAGACTGAAGGAGGTGTCAGACATGGTGTGTCCTTTTCTTAAAGAGTCAGTTAAAATTGAAGCACAAATACGAAGCAGAAATCTCCGTCAGAGGGTGATCAGACCCTGCTGGGATGTTTTATCATTCTAAGATGATGTTCTGTTTGAGTGTTTCCATTTTTTGTACAATCAATAATTTATATTCTCAGCCCTCGTATCGTCTGTACGACACCACATGGACATGCTCTCAGTTCAGAACAAGTTCTCTGTTCAAGTTCATGTTTCCAAGGCAACCGTCTGTCAGGCTGTCACAAAGGCAATATTTGAAGGTGATTGATAGCCAAGTGGTTACTGCTCATGCTTCACAGTGGCAATGTCGCTGGTTCGCTACCAGTGAGGAACTTTCTCTCTCTCTCTCTCTCTCTCTCTATACCAGCTACTGTTAAATTATGGTGCAAGTGCCCAAACATAAAACTAAATTTGACTATTACACTTAAACGTTTACTTTTTTAGTGTTGTATGTATAAAGGCATGTAGGTGTTGCTTTCAAATAGACAATATTAAATACTGGCAGTGTTGGGATGGCTGAAAAATTGACTTTCTTCTTTGCTTAGAAGATTTCATCAACTACTGAAATATATATAACATGTTGAATGTAGCATTTAAATGCTGTTTAATGAGGGCAGGCTAAACAACACCACAATTGCTTGTAATCAATACCTTACTTGTTTGAGCTATATTTTTATATTTCATATTCAGTTGCTGCCAAGTAGGCCTATGTTTTGTACCTGTTGGGGTCTGCATGAATGTTAAATGTGCCACGCACACACACACACACAGAATATAAATGTTGAATAAATCGACCACTCGAGACAAAATGTTTCTCTTTTTTTTCATTAATAGCTACTTTTCTTAAATATACTCATCGTCTGCATGTATTCATTAATATTTCTAAATCCTTTGGGGAGAAGTGGGAGGACTGAGCCCTTTGTTTCTCCTGTTGTCATGGTGAATCATGTTATCTGTGCACCATTGATGAGGGCTTGGTATCTCCTCATGCAGAAGCTTCACTCAGAGTTACTTTGACTCAGAGTTGATTGAACTAACTGTTAACACTTGTTCTGAAACCGAAAACTCTGAGTTTGACAGCTCAGAGTTGGTCAACCTAGAGTAAAGGTTTTAACTCAGTTAGTTAAACCTGCTTCCTGAAACAGGCCCCTGGTTTGTGCGTCTTTACAGTGATGTAACGTGACTCACTGGTTCTGTTAAAATAGAGAGAAGGTAAGGCAGTTTTATTTATATAGTGTCAGACCTGAGGCCTGTACTACAAAGCTGGATTAACCTATCCAGGATCTCTCTCCGTTACCTGGGTTGACTTATCCAGACATTCGCAGTCCAGGATAAGCGGTACTACGAAGCTGGTTATCAACTCGGTAAATCAACCCAGGGTTTTCCAATCTGGATCTCTGCGCATTCACATAAAGGGGAGGTGTTTGCAGCGTCTGACCAATCACAAACATGGAGGAACCCTGCAGAGCATACTACTTTACCATGGAGGAGCAGACAATTATTATTCAACAATATGAAGAATTTAATCACATCATCCAGGCCAAAAGCAACACTGTTGATGCAGCAGCAAAAACCAGGAAGGAATGCTGGCAGAAAATTGCCGACTCTGTTAATGCGTAAATTCATGAGATCATACAATATTAATTTATCAGACAATATAAACGGACAGCACTCTGATCACACAATGTCACTTTATTACGGCACAGACGTTTGGGGCAGATCGCTTCCTCAGTGCCCTTCCTTTCATAAGAGACATTAAGTTAGTTTAATATTCAACATTCAAAATACAAACCTATTATGCTTCAACCATTTGAGTGAATGATTTCAAACCAACTGTATAATATACAGAATAATATCCCCCACGTGCCTCAATGATTATTTTTTAAATATATTTTGGCCAATTAAAAAATTGCATCTATCCCTAAAAACTCATTCTCTCCTAAGCGCTCCTCTCGCGATCCGCGCACCAATGTTGACAGCCAGGATCTTTTAAGAATGGGCAGGTCATTTTCTAAGAGAGCTGATTGGTCAGGAGGTGGTGCTTTTGTACTCATTGATCTCTTATCCAGAACATAACCTGCTCCGGAGCAGGTTAGCGGTTCAGCATAAGTTACCATGGTGATTTACCCCGGTAAGAAGTGAACCAGCTTCGTAGTACGGAAAACCCAGAGTTAACCCTGAAGTTACCTCGATAAGAGAAAATCCAGCTTCGTAGTACAGGCCTCTGGACGTAAATTAGGACTCAGATGCAGAGGTAGGAATAAGGCGGACTTTATTTGGTTCCAACCTCCTTGACAGAACGACAAAATAATAGGCTACTTAACTCTATCAAGGCAGGAATCTAGGGAGAAAATAAACAGGGAGAATATCTTCTAATGAAACAAAAACCACTCCTAACGAGGAGGGAGAAAAGACCTAAAAAAAACTAAGGACTAAAACAACAGAAAATCACTCCACTAGGAGGTAAACAAAAAGGCCACAACTAGGAAAACAAAACACTGGAGGAACCAAACTCCGTTCACAAAAGTGAAAAATAAAACAAAGTTTTGTAGAGCCTCAGATTTTCTAAGAAACTACTACTCTTAATCTATGAAAAAATACAAACAAAAAATCACTCGCAAGGAGGCAAAGAACACAGGCTTACTTGACGTGAATAACAAGGCTGAGAAATAACATTGACTGTGGAGACTGGCTGGGGTGCACAACAGAACGAGACACTCTGGCACAAGACAAGGGAAGACGCAGACTATAAAACACATGAGGGTAATGGGGAACAGGTGGACACAATCAGGAATCAGGGAAGACAATCAGACCGGTGACACATGAGGAAGGGCAAGTGACCTGAAACGAGAGGAGAGTTAATTTTCAAAATAAAACAGGAAGTCACGAGACAAAAACCCCAGGACAAGACAAACCTCACCGCGGTGTGACATATAGCGCATTTCATACACAATGGCAACTCAATGTGCTTTACATAAAACAGAAAAACATGTAATTTGAGAAACATTAATAACCCCCCCCCCCACACACACACACATACACACACACACACACACACACACACACACACATTAATAATAAAAACAAAGTACAGAAAAATAGAAAGACATAAATATAATGCTAGAATAGAGCATTAAATATAAGATTGCAGCATAAAATAATGATTTGCTTTAAAATCATTAAAAGGACATAGCGTGCAAATGAAAGATTAAGAGAAATGTTTTTAACCTGGATTTAAAAATGATTTCAGTTCTGCTGGTAGTTTGTTCCAGTTGTGTAAAAGCTGCTTCATCATGTTTAGTTTGAACTCTGGGCTCAACTATCTGACCTGAGTCAGTAGATCTCAGAGCTCTGGGCTCAACTATCTGACCTGAGTCAGTAGATCTCAGAGCTCTGGGCTCAACTATCTGACCTGAGTCAGTAGATCTCAGAGCTCTACTGGGTTTATATTCTACTAACATGTCATTCATGTATTCTGGACCTAAACCATTCAGTGATTTGTAGACCAGTAGCAGAACTTTAAAATCTATTCTACAGCTGACTGGGAGCCAGTGTAAAGACTTTAGAGCTGACTGGGAGCCAGTGTAAAGACTTTAGAGCTGGAGTAATGTGCTCTGATCTCTTTGTTCTGGTTAAAACTGGAGCTGCAGCGTTCTGAATGAGCTGCAGCTGTTTAATGCTTTTTTGTGGGAGTCCAGTCAGAAGACCGTTACAGTAGTCGAGTCTACTTGAGATGAAAGCATGAATCAACTTCTCCTGGTCTGTTTGAGACATAAAACCCTTCACTCTGGATATGTTCTTAAGCTGATAGAAGGCTGTTTTGGTGATTGATTTGATGTGACTGCTGAAAGTCAGATCTGAGTCTATCAGCACGCCAAGGTTTCGGACTTGGTCCCTAGTTTTTAGAGAGAGTGACTCCAGATGTTTACTGACAGCAGTCCTCTTCTCTTTATTGCCAAAAACAATGACCTCAGTTTTGTCCTGATTTAATTGAAGGAAATTTTGGTTCATCCAATTAGTTACTTGCTCTAAACAGTGACACAATGACTGGAAGAAGTCACAGTTAAGAACAACACAGATGTTTATCTGAAGTCTGTTTGTTGGATTTAAACCAGAGTCAAAGTTTCTCTTTGTGATGGACAGAAAACACACATGGTTGTAGTTAAAGTCATGTAAACTAATAAGAAGATACAGTACTAACATGAGAGGCAGGACTGGGTTTATGATACTTTGTGTGTCTGTTTCTCCAGTGTTACTGGTTTACCTCTCAGACTCCAGAAGATGAAGGTTTCAGAGGAAGAGGAGGACGGAGCAGAGTCTCTAATATCCAGCTGTCTGTCTATGAAGAGTAACGACTCCAAATTTTTACCTCCATTCTTCAGTAATGAACCTGGACCCTCAGACACAAAGTAAGAGACTGTTTCTACTGTTCAGTGAAAAGATGTGCATGTAGCCTGCAGCTTTATGAATGATCTTTATAAATATACAGAGGACAGAGGATCAGAGAGAGACTGGAGAGAAATAACAACAAGAACAGGAGTTTGTGGTGAGTTGTGAATTCAGTCAGAAGTTGAACTGAACACAACCAAAGGCATGGTTCATCTGTTGCCAGCAAAGTTAAAGGTAGTGTAGTGTACAACTGGTATTGTGACTGCTTGAGGTTCATTTACACAAATGATCCAACAATCAAACTTTTACACATGAGGTGAGATTCACTTTGCATTGTGCCTGGAAGTATTGTCTGTGTATCCAAAGCCTAATATATCTCATTCATCTGTGTTGTAGAACCATGTTGTTGCCTAAAAACAATTAAAAACATGTCAGTGAGTCACAGCGATGCACTGTGGGATATTTTCTTTACTCAACACATTAGTTTGTTGAGAAACCGCTACAAATATTTACTTCAATGATTTGAAAAACTTAAATTGTTAAATTAAACTTAAATTGTAAAACCTAACAGATGCCATCAAAGATGAACTTTGAGCTTCAGTCACTGTAACTTTACTTCTCATTACACAGAGACAGAGAGGTAAAGTCCAGGGAGGAAAGGCAGAGAAGGATTCAGCCTTTAACTCCTTATTCTCAACAGAGACTGAAAGAAACTGCCTATAGATACAGTGAATTAATGAAAAAATAACTGTTAGGGTGATGAATATTAGATGATTGTGACACATGAGACTGTGTGTAGAAATACTGACACTGACCTTCATACATTTTCTCTTCAGTCTAGCAAAGTGGGAGATCCACATTAGTGAATGTGTAATCTGGTTATTGCAATAAAAAAGATAAATGTACAATGTAGTATAAAGTCCAGAGGTTGATATGAAGAACAAACTAATGAAGCTGTAAACAGAATCATGTTTCTGCACATGCTCAGTTACATCTGCTCAACTCTGTCTCCTAGAAATTACATTCATACTATTAAATACATAACCACTGAATGAAGCTACATTAATATATTACTCTGAAGTCAGAGGGAGGAGATCAGAGTGGACAGGAAGTGTTTAGTCAACAATAGCAATTTGTTTCAGGTTAGTGAAGGATTGTGGTGCTACTTAAAGGACCAGTGTGTCAGATCTTTTGTTCTAACATGAGAGGCAGGACTGGGTTTATTATACTGTGTGTGTGTGTGTGTGTCTCCAGTGTTACTGGTTTACCTCTCAGACTCCAGAAGATGAAGGAAGAGGAGGATGGAGCAGAGTCTGTAATATCCAGCTGTCTGTCTATGAAGAGTAACGACTCCAAAGATATACCTCCAGACTTCAGTAATGAACCTGGACCCTCAGACATAAAGTAAGAGACTGTTTCTACTGTAAACTGACCTGAAGATGATTCAGTGTTGAAATGTCATTAAAAAACAAACACCACTGTCAACAAAAAATGTTTAAGTTCAGTGAAAAATGAGCCCAACCCTGAGCTTTATGAATGAGTTATATAAATGTACAGAGGATCAGAGAGACACTGAGGAGAAACAGCAAGAATTCATTCTCAGGCAAAATGTCTCTTCAGCCATAAAGTGGAAACTTATATCCATGTTATTGTCTTTAATTATATTTGACTGCCTCACTCCGCATGTAAACAAAAGCCCTATCTCTGATTGGCTGTGGGATCAGTCGATCTCAGATCAGCACCCGCCTTTTGCTCCATAGACTGAATGCACAAATAGTTCTGCACCACATATCTAAGTGGAGGCGCGATTTGTGATTTGTAGTTGAAGGAAACAGAATCTGTGACTCGTGGGGAAGATTCACGCAGTTGTTCTTATCGATTTGTGTTTGGGTTTTAAAAGAACACAAATATTTTCGTGAGAAATTATTTTACATACATTGAATATTTATTGAACAAATTCACATTCAGATTTGCACATATTTAAATTTTATCCACAACTTCACATTGTTTGATACAGGTGCACAAATATGTTTTGCACCAAATATAAAATTAATATACTACAACAATAGGAGCAAAAATGTGAGCGTCAGTTTTTTAATCTGTGACTTGTAAAATAGGATTTGCGCACCTGTAATTAAGAATTTGTGACAAGTACACAACTCATAGAGTATGTGACCTCAAATTTACTGACACACATACACAATCACTGTACACAACTACAAATTCCACTGTTACAGGTGCTCAAACCTTTTGCACCAATAATACCTTCATATGTAGAGCCTTCTCAGAAGATAGAGTTGTTTTAAAGAATATCTTCCGTATTAACAGAGAAGCTCATCTGAGAGTCCAGAACTGTACCAAGATACTTAGTTATCCACAGTTTCAACAAACTGGCCAATGAGTGAAACTGGCTTAATGATCCCATTCTATTTTTTATCCACATTAGTGACAAGCTGGCTGCTGTGAAACCAGGTCCAAGTCTGTTCCACTTGATGTCAACACATTATACACACTGTTCCTTTAAATGTTAATAAAGTTCAAGTTCAAAGTAAATTTTATTGTCAATCTTGCTACATGTACAGGAAATGTAGAAGATTGAAATTATGTCTATCTCAGACCCACAGTGAGGTAGACAATAATAAAATAAACTAGAAAATTCCAGGGAAATTTTGAGTGCCACGGGGCTACTGCCGGGATGAGTACACGATTTATTTTTTCCTTATGAATGTACTTTATTCTCAACTTAACATCCCTGAAAATATTGAGTAATGATTATGATCATATTTAAGCATAAATAATATTTATTTACACCAATTAATTAAAGTCTACTTCATTTTTTCCACTGACAGGAACATCACTGTTATGACATTATTAAGTAAATCTTCAAATCATTTAGAGAGTAGATTTTATTATACTTTTTATTTTAAATTATGAAATTATATTATGTACATTTTCATCATCTTCTATTGATAAATGTTGAATCTTTTTATACACCACAAATCATATAACTACAATACAAAACAATAAAACTATTTATTTTGTCCACAGTAAACATGAATTAATCACTCCATTCAAATGAATTAGCTCAGTTAACTGGCAAAACAGACAGACAGGTAGAATTAGCCAATCACAAAAAGGTAGGTCAGTTCAGCCAATCACAAAAAAGTAGGTCAGACTCTGCCCAGCGACAGGTTGCCAAGGGCAGCTAAGGCCCTGCGGTTGCTACTGCTATTTCAGGATCTGCCTTGAAAAATGTCTCAAAATTCTGAAAAATTTGGCTTCTGACAAGGTCCCGAACAATTGCAAACTGTGAGAAAACCGTAACTCCTGTCCAAAAACCGAAAACACCGTGAGAGACACAGAAGCCGGCAGATTCTGACAGAGTTAATTTTATTCAGATATTCTTTAAAATGAGCGAGTAAGCTCAGTGTGAACACAGAGTGAGATTCTTTAGAAAAAAGAAGACAATTACATTAGAGTCAGTGGGGAGCGAGACAGGGATTGCCGCCAGTCTCGACCCCCTCGTTTAAATTTTGTGCAGACCCCGCCTGTCAACGTCACATTTTATGAATCCCAACACCTATGTCTACATTTTGAGCAAAAATTATTTGTCTCCTTTTCACGGTTTGGCCGTGAGCTCGAGTTAAAAATAAAAACTGAGGTCATTTCTTACTGCTTCTCACACTCTAGCTAACTGCCGCTTCCACTCTAACTTTGACGAAAAAGTGATTTCCACTCCTCGTTTGACTGCTCATAGTTTGAAAAGTTTACATGTTATGTAAAACAGTTTGGTATTTTTCCAGAGGGAACAAGTTTTCCTCCGTTTTGAAGTTTGAATGACGTTTCTACGTGCAGGTATGAGCGAGCTAGGTGACTCTGAAAAAAGGTGAAATTTTGTGGTTTTCCCATTCATTTTCAATGGAGAAATCTTCCGTTTTTTTGGGAATAACTTTGGGAAACTTTGGAATTTCAACAACAAAAGTCATAGCACCCCTCCCCCGATCGAGCCGCACGTTTTGATGTATATATTGTTGGGGTTTTCTCAAAGCTGCAGGAGGAGTTACGCGCCGAAAAACGGCGGAAGAAGATGTAAGAAGAAGAAGAGCTAGAACCCCGTGGCACTAATAACAACTAAAAAGTAAAACACATTAAAAAAACTAATGTAAAGCTTCAAGAATGAACAGTAGGGCAACAAGG
>JAJDFG010001429.1:0-17500 GCA_021039105.1 Scomber colias
GAATGAGGACCTGAGACGGGAGTTTCAATGTTGTTGAAGGAAAATACATAACTGTTAGGGTAACAATATAAAGACCAAGATTTGTCATTACATCCAAATACAGAATCATTTCCTGCTCTGCTGATATTCTTGTATGCGACTGCTACATGAACTCTTCCTTCTCCTCTCCTCTCCACCTCCCAGTAACAACGTCCAGTCAGACTATTTCTACTCAGGACCTGCCACCATTCAGTGAATCTGTCTATGTGACTAGAATAAGACTGTTGTTCTCTCTTCCATTTTACTTTTCTGTTCCCCTCAGATAATAACAGATATGTGTGTGCTGTGTTTGGATCCAGAGTGATTTCACGTGAATATCTTAAGAACTCAGCTCTGGTCTTGGGTTCTGGTTCTGGTTCTGGCAGTAAAACGTCCACTCCAGTCACTGTCAGTGAGATATTTGTCCATTCGTCCCTCAGGATGTCCTGTAGTTTATCTCTGAGCTCTGACACAGCTGCTGTCACATCCTCAAAGTATCTGAGAGGACGGATATTGATGCTGGATGAGTCTGTAGGTTCACTGAGTTGTGACACTGAGGGGTAGTTGTGTAGAAACTGGTTGTGATCCTCTGTGTGTGAGAGCTGCTTCAGTTCAGCCTCTTTCCTCTTCAGCTCAGTGATCTCCTGCTGCAGCTTCTCCTGAAGCTCTTTGACTCCACTCACTTCAGTTTCCTGCTGGGATCTGATCTGCTGCTTCACATCAGAGCTTCTTTTCTGGAGGAGACGGATCAGCTGAGTGAAGATCTTCCCACTGTCCTCCACTGCTTTATCAGCAGAGCCACTGACGGCCTCCACCTCCTGTTGAAGCAGCTTCACATCTTTCTCTCTGTGCTGGATTCTCTGCTGGATGTTTAATCGACTCACCTCGCGCTCTCTCTGCCTCTCAGTCCTTTCTGCTGCAGCTGGGACTGTGTCGTGGCCTTTATGTTCATCCATAGTGCACAGATAACAGCTGGTGGAGCCCTCCAAGAAGCTCCAGGAGAACATCTGCTCTCGTCATGATGAGGTGATGAAGATATTCTGCCGTACAGATAAGAAGAGTATCTGTTATCTGTGCACTATGGAGGATCATAAAGGCCACGACACAGTCTCAGCTGCAGCAGAAAGGACTGAGAGGCAGAGAGAGCTCGAGGTGAGTCGACTAAACATCCAGCAGAGAATCCAGGACAGAGAGAAAGATGTGAAGCTGCTTCAACAGGAGGTGGAGGCCGTCAGTCGCTCTGCTGATAAAGCAGTGGAGGACAGTGAGAAGATCTTCACTCAGCTGATCCGTCTCCTCCAGAAAAGAAGCTCTGATGTGAAGCAGCAGATCAGATCCCAGCAGGAAACTGAAGTGAGTGGAGTCAAAGAGCTTCAGGAGAAGCTGCAGCAGGAGATCACTGAGCTGAAGAGGAAAGACGCTGAACTGAAGCAGCTCTCACACACAGAGGATCACAACCAGTTTCTACACAACTACCCCTCAGTGTCACAACTCAGTGAACCTACAGACTCATCCAGCATCAATATCCGTCCTCTCAGATACTTTGAGGATGTGACAGCGGCTGTGTCCGAGCTCAGAGATAAACTACAGGACATCCTGAGGGACAAACGGACAAACATCTCACTGCCAGAGACTGGAGTGGACGTTTTACTGTCAGAACCAGAACCAGAACCCAAGACCAGAGCTGAGTTCTTAAGATATTCACGTGAAATCACTCTGGATCCAAACACAGCAAACACACAGCTGGTATTATCTGAGGGGAACAGAAAAGTGAAATATACATTTAAACAACAGTCTTATTCTAGTCACACAGACAGATTCACTGGTTATTGTTATCAGGTCCTGAGTAGAGAGAGTCTGACTGGACGTTGTTACTGGGAGGTGGAATGGAGAGGAAGAAGAGGAGGAGTTGAGGTAGCAGTCGCATACAAGAATATCAGGAGAGCAGGAAGTAAATCTTCATTTGGACGTAATGACAAATCTTGGTCTTTATGGTGTTCCACTAACAGGTATAGATTTTGGTTCAACAACATCACAACTACCGTCTCAGGTCCTGGTTCCTCCAGAGTCGGAGTGTACCTGGATCACAAAGCAGGTATTCTGTCCTTCTACAGCGTCTCTGAAACCACGATATTACTCCCTCCAGTTAAAACACGAACACAAGGCGTTCTTGTAGATACGGGCATTTATTGCATCCAAACCGTCAACATGCCGTGAGAACTGGATGAATACAAAATACAAAATTATAAATTTACAGACATAAATTCTCACAGAGAATAATAATTTACTACTAAATAGATATGTCACAAACAAAATTAATCTTACATCATTCTTTTAACTAAAAGACAAAGCTACTTAACTAATGAATAATTAGCATTGAAGCTTAAGGTAACACGCAGTTATCACGTGAACGCAAATAATTACAGATATACAAAGACAAATAAACTTGCATACCTCATTGGCCGCGTGAACTAAAGGGGTAAGATAATGAACTTCCAGCCTTATAAGTCTTCCTTCAGCTTCATACACTTTAACACAGCAAGCAACCCTTCAGTGACCATCCTCTCTGTCACAACCGAACTTTTCCACCTGTGGTTCTGCTCAGTGCGCAACCAACCAAAACAGTCCCACCCACAACAACACAAAGAACTTTTGTTCCGCTATTAAAATATTACACAGCTCTTTTATTACTTTTAATTCTAACTTATATTCATGTTAATAAGCAAAATAAATATATTTTTAACCAAACAAAATTATTCTAATTTTAACTTAAATTATTAAATGAACTTAAATTCTATGATTAACTCTGATGACAGCTACACTCCCACCAAATCACCTGTGATTTCTCTAATGAACTTAAGTGTAGGATTAAAATAAGAACATCCTTAAAAAGGATAGAAAGATAAGGTAGAGAGACAGCTGCACTACTCGGCTTCAAGCAGGGTAACCGTCTTGTGGATAGGCCGCTCCAGATAGGTTGGTTTACTGAGACGTTTCCCTTGATTATCTAGAGCTGAGTCACTGATGAGCAATTGAAGCTTTCTCACACATCCATCCTTACCCGGATATACTTCAGTTACCTTGGCCAGCTTCCACTCATTTCGTGGTGCAGTGTCGTCTTGCACAATCACTATATCATCGACCTTTGCGTTTCTACGCATCCTTTGCCATTTTTGTCTCTGTTGTAGGTTTAACAGGTACTCTTTCTTCCATCTAGACCAGAACTCATTGGCTAAATGTTGCACCTTACGCCATCTTTTGTGAAGATACAGGTCTTCCTTGACGAACTCTCCAGGTGGTGGCAAGAGTACTGAAGACTTCATTGTCAGAATGTGATTAGGCGTAAGAGGCTGTGGCCCGGCTGGATCATTGAGTAAGTGAGCTGTTAAAGGTCTGCTGTTTATGATTGCCATGACTTCGTAAAGGTAAGTTCGCAAAGATGACCCATCAAGCCTTCTGGATGACTGATCCAGAATAGATGTCAGCACACTTCTTATTGTTCTGATTTGCCTTTCCCAGGCTCCACCCATATGACTGGCAGATGGAGGGTTCATGACAAACTCACAGCCTAGTTGCTTAAGGCCCTCTTGGTCCATCTCTTTTACAGCTTTCAGGAATTCACCTCTAGCACCAACAAAGTTAGTGCCCTGGTCAGATTGAAGTTGGCGAACGTTTCCACGCAAGGCAATGAAGGCGCGAAGAGCATTAATGAAGGCATCAGACGTCATGTCGTCAAGTAGTTCAATGTGCACAGCACGAGAGCACAGACAGGTAAACAGCAGACCATACCTCTTCAGCTCCTTTCTGCCCTCCTTGACATAGAAAGGCCCAAAACAGTCCATCCCACAATATGTAAAGGGAGGAGTGGTTTCCATGCGTTCAGGGGGTAAGTCTGCCATTCTTTGTTGCTCTGTACACCTTCTGAACTTTCTACACCTGACACACTTGTAGATGTAGGATGACACAGCATGACTACATCCAAGTATCCAGATGCCCTTTGATCTCAGCTCATTCATTGTTATGCCACGCCCTTGGTGTTGCACCCTTTGATGGTAGTGCTTGATCAACAACTTTGAGATGTGGCTAGTCTTTGGCAACACTGCTGGATGCTTGATGTGCGGATGCAAAGCAGCGTGCTCTAGTCGTCCTCCGACCCTGAGGATGCCTTGCTCGTCCAAGAAAGGATTCAGTTTATGCAGCCTGTTGGCATTATCCCTTATTACCATCTCTTTGCCGCACTGAAGACCCTTTATTTCCTGCGAGAAAGTTGCTCTTTGGACCTTGCCTATGATAATAAGTTCTGCATCCTTTCTCTCTTCGAGACTTGTGGCTTCATTGGTTCTTGATGTCAACCCTTTGACCACTTTGATACGTCGTACAAGTCTGGCAATAGCTCTGACTAAACTGTCCCAACTAGAAAACTTCAGGAAGCGATCAAGCAGTGAATCTTCTATTGTCGAGGTCTTATGTGCGAAAGCTTTACGAACTTCTGGGTCTTCAACTGCTATGTCTCCCACCTTAACATCTCCGCTGGGAAGCTTGTCACACCACAGAAGTTCTGGACCAGTAAACCAGTTAGAAGCAATGAGCTCTTTAGCCCTGAGGCCCCTTGACGCGTGATCAGCAGGATTTTCCTCAGAGGGCACATGCCTCCATTGACTTGAATTGGTACTTTCCTTGATACGCTGGATGCGGTTTGCCACAAAGACATGAAATCGTCTGGCATCGTTATTAACGTATCCAAGGACGACCTTTGAGTCTGTCCAGAAAATCTCCTGGGCACTTTCTATTTCCAGCTCCTTCCTGAGCAGATCACTTGTACGGACAGCAACAACAGCTGCTGACAGCTCAAGTCTTGGCACAGTGGTGACCTTCGTAGGGGCTACTCTAGCCTTGCCCATGACTAGAGAACAGTGGATTTGTCCTGAAGCACTGATTGCTCTCAGGTAAGTACACACCCCATACCCTGTGACACTTGCGTCGGAGAAGTGATGGAGTTCGTAATTTTGAACTTCCTTGAAACCTGTTGGGAGATAACATCGCTGGATCTTGACATCTGCTAGATTCTGTAGGTCCAACAGCCAAGACTCCCATTGTGGCCGCAAGTCATCAGACAGAGGTTCATCCCATCCGGTCTTGTCTCGGCACATCTGTTGAAGTATCTGCTTCCCAACAAGAATGAAAGGCGCAACAAACCCAAGCGGATCGTAGACAGAGGCAACGGTCGACAAGACTCCTCTTCTAGAGAGCGGACGTTCATTTACAATGACCCTGAATAGGAATTGATCTGAAGAGATACACCATTTGACACCTAAGGCTCTCTCAATATGCGGCTCTCCCAAGGCTAAGTCTTGATGTCTTACGGTTTCAGCACAATCTTCCTTGGGAATGGATGCAAGCACCTCCTGACTATTTGAAATGAACTTGTGGATTCGCAGCTTGCCATTGCTGCAGAGCTGCCTCACTTCACTGACTAACTGTATCGCTTCTTCTTCTGTTGACACACTAGTCAGGCCATCATCCACGTAAAAGTTTCTTTCAATAAAGCGGATGGATGCTTCACTAAAACGACCTTGTCCTTGAGCAGCAATGTGTTTGAGTCCATAATTTGCACATCCGGGCGATGATGCTGCCCCGAACAGGTGCACTCTCATTCTATAAACTGATGGCTGGGATTGAAAGTCTCCATCATCCCACCACAGAAATCTGAAATAGTCTTGGTCTTCTGCTCTAACATGAAACTGATGGAACATGCGTTCAATATCGCACATGATTGCTACCGGACCCTTACGAAACCGACAGAGCACACCCACCAGAGTATTTGTCAGTTCTGGCCCAGTTAGCAGATGATCGTTCAGTGACATGCTTTGAAATCTTGCAGAGCAATCGAACACGACCCGTACTTTGCCTGGTTTCTGGGGGTGATACACCCCATGGTGAGGGATGTACCAGGCAGGGCTTGTGTCGATTTCTTCATCTGGAACCTTCTCTGCGTCTCTGCGAGCAATTGTTTCACTCATGTAGGCTACGTAATCCTTATGGTATTGCTTGTCCCTCTCAAATCTCCTTCTCAAACATTTGAGACGGTGATCTGCACATTTCCTGTTGTCTGGCAGATTTGGCCTGTCTTCTTTAAATGGCAAGGGCATTTCACAGTGACCATCTGCATTAATCTTGATTCCCTCCTCCATTATTGATATGAAGCGCAGATCCTCTTGAGAGAAGTGAGAATCCTCAACAGCCCTTTCATTGAAGTCAGACTCAAGCAACTTTATCACATCAGGTGCGATGACTAGTTCTTTGACTTGTGTGCGGCATATGTATCGAACTTCACTAGTGAGAAGAGCAGGAGACTGCAGACAAGGTACTACTTGCCTCACAACAACCTTGTGGCTGCTTCCAAGTGCGTCGCCATAGTCTACACAAGGATTGACACATCCGACTATACTCCAACCAAGGTCTGTTCTTTGGCCAAATGGCTCATTGTCTTTGCCTGACACAACATCTCTGGGTAGCAGGGCTTGAGAACAGTTGTAACCTATGAGCAAACCAACATCACACTCGATTAAAGGAGCGATCTCTTCGGCAAGGTGCTCTAGGTGAGGCCATGCCCTTGCTATCTTGGGTGTAGGAATGTGACTTAAATTGGCAGGAATGAACTCTCTTGAATAGGTTACTGGTAGAGGGATTTTCTTTGATGAGTAGAAACCTCTGACCTGCAGCCCAGTTAGCTTCTGACTTGGAATGACTGTGCTTCTGGATGACAACGTGGAGAGTTTTAATTGTACAGGTTCTTTCTGTGTGTCAAGAGTGTCTGCCTTATCTTGCAATATGAAAGTGGTGTCACTTTGATTGTCCAAAAGTGCATATATGAGAATTTCATTCTCTGGATTACTTATCGTGGACAGCCACACTGGCATAACCGTGGATGTGTGAGTGCTGTCCAGGTCTTGCACCACTCGGTTGGAGGTTGCTTCATTCAGGTTTGGCATTTCGTCAGTCTGTTTAGACTCCATTTTTTCCTTTAACCTTTCTTTCTCCCTTGAGTGTTTCCCACTTTCCTTTCGCTTGTCATCTTTAGCACGATCTTCGTGTAAGCATGTTGGGTGCTTTCTGTTACATGTGTCACAGACACTTCTCCTTTCACAGTTCTTTGAATGGTGTCCTGGTTTAAGACATCCAAAACACAATCGTTTTGTTTGTACAAATTTTACTCTTTCTGCGATTGCTTTGTCCATGAATTTTCGACATGTGTGAATACCATGGCTTGACCTTTCACAAAAAACACACCCTTTAGCATCTGGGTTTTCTTCAGAGCTACTTAACATCACCCTTGCACCAGTGCTTCGAGTCTTTTGTGCCTTCGGCTTTTCACCCTCACTAGACTTCAGAGCATAAAGAGAGGTTACTGGATTACAAGCTATCTTGGCTTCCTTTGTGACAAACTCAACAAACTGAGTGAAGCTAGGAAATGTCTTTGTTTCTTCTTCAACCTCAATAACCTTTCTGTTCCATCTGGCTGTTAACCAATCAGGAAGCTTGGCGAGCATTCTTTGGTTTTCGCCACAGTCATTTAGGACTTCAAGAGTCTTGATCTGAGACATTGCTGCTTGACAGCCTCGAAGGAAGTCTGAGAACTCTCTTAGTTCAACACTATCCTTCGGTCCAATCCTTGGCCATGAAGTGAGTTTATCCCGGAAAGCTTTTGCTATCACAAAAGCGCTTCCATACCTTTCTTCCAGGACATCCCATGCTGAATGATAGGCTGCATCTGTACCTATCAGGAAATAACTCTCAATGGCTTTCTTTGCAGGTCCGCCAACATACTTGCGTAGGTAGTAGACCTTTTCATTTACTGGAATGTTTTTCCTGCCTATCAATGTTTGAAAAGACATTTTCCAGTCTTTGTACCTGAGTGGGTCTCCAATGAAAACAGAGGGCTCTGGTACTGGGAGACGGCTTGCATTGATAGACTCAGCTATTGCTGTGGCAAGTGCTATAGTGCTATCCTCTTGATGTGGGTTACTAGTAGGTTGTACATGTGTGGCATATTGTGGTGATGTCACATCATGCACTGGAAGACGTCTTGGACGAGGTGCAGGTATTTCCTGCGTAAGCTTGCAGTCATGGAGTAACTCTGATATCTCTTCATCTGAGCCCACTTCTTGCTCATACACTTGCAGTCGTGCCTTTGCAGCATTCATCCTTTTGACTGTCTCTAAGCGCTCTATTTGTCTGCGCTTCTCTTCTAAAGCTCTTTGTCTTGCAGCATTTTCTGCCTCTTGTAGTGCAACCTTCTGCCTGTTCTCAGCTTCGAGGGATTCAAGCTCTTGTTTCTCACGTTCCACTTCTTGTAAAACCTTCAAGGTGGCTTGGGTAGCGGCTAGCTCCGCTGCTGCTTCTTGTTTCCTTGAAGATGACACACTTGAACGTTCTAACCTTATGCTTACCCTGTTTGAAGCCCTTGAACTTGGAGAGGTTGAACTGGATCTCTGGGATGCTGCAGATAAGAACACTGAGCCTGTCTCAGTCCAGTAGGCCTGTTCTTTATAACCGTGACCCTTGTCTTTCTCTTCCTGTTGATTCCAGGCAAAGTCCAAGAGCTGTCTTGAAACAGCATCACAAGTGTCTACGCGGCGGCGGGTGTCTGCATCAGGAGTTATGTATTGTCGTATGTCCTCATAAGCTTGTTTTACGTCTGATGAGGCACTTTGGATTTTAGTCGTACAGTCTTGTAGGATTTCACTGGAAAGAGGTCTGTCAAGTTCTTTCTTCGCCTCCTTAGCCACAGCCTTCCATTTATCATAAGCAGTTCTGAAGCGATGCTGAAGCCTTTTAGATTTGCTCTCTTGGAGTTCTTGACCCTTTTCAGTGAGCTTTCGGGTTCTCTGGCTTCTTCGTAGTTCTGCAGCAGCTTGTGTCCCTACACCTGCATCAGTTTCTTTTGATGGGTTTGTGTCTAAAGGTGCATTCTTGTTTGTAGACTGTTGCTGTAACTCTACAGCTTCACTGTTACCTTCAGCCATTTTATGCTGTTTGACTTATATGCTTCCTTGTTTAGTTCTTGAACCTTAAATATCACTACATTAATTAGCAAACTACAGCGTTACTAACCAGTCTATGATTTGAACAGCAATAATAATGTTAATTGCAATGAACTTGACTTAATTAACCTTTAAATTTAACCAGCTATATTTTAGAGTGACTTGTTGTGTTATGAACACCCTTTCACAAAACAAATGAACTTATTTACACTCACTAGTGAATCAGATATCACCTCCCTTCACCACTTGGCAAACTATAACAACAATAGTTATACTATGTTAGTGCCTTTAAATATTCACACTTCACAAATTGCTTAATAGTAAATAACTATTGAAATCAGCAATGAATTTCTTATACTTAACTGATACACATGTACATAACACCAAAAACACACTCTTTTAGCACTTATAGAGTCCCTTTATAGCAATTGACGAGGCTACACCAGACCTTTACATTTAACTTATTTTAAATGTGCTTCTTTGTTGGCTTAACCAAGCAATGCTTATGAACTCTGCTTGCTACTTGTTTAGGTTATTGGTTTAAGCACAGTCTTATCTGTTCGGTACTGAAGTGCGATGAACTTGCTTGCAGCTCCGTCGACGGCGGGCACAGACTCTCCTCTCTTCACCTCATGTCGAGCGGGCTGAGTTCTCACTATTACTCCCTCCAGTTAAAACACGAACACAAGGCGTTCTTGTAGATACGGGCATTTATTGCATCCAAACCGTCAACATGCCGTGAGAACTGGATGAATACAAAATACAAAATTATAAATTTACAGACATAAATTCTCACAGAGAATAATAATTTACTACTAAATAGATATGTCACAAACAAAATAAATCTTACATCATTCTTTTAACTAAAAGACAAAGCTACTTAACTAATGAATAATTAGCATTGAAGCTTAAGGTAACACGCAGTTATCACGTGAACGCAAATAATTACAGATATGCAAAGACAAATAAACTTGCATACCTCATTGGCCGCGTGAACTAAAGGGGTAAGATAATGAACTTCCAGCCTTATAAGTCTTCCTTCAGCTTCATACACTTTAACACAGCAAGCAACCCTTCAGTGACCATCCTCTCTGTCACAACCGAACTTTTCCACCTGTGGTTCTGCTCAGTGCGCAACCAACCAAAACAGTCCCACCCACAACAACACAAAGAACTTTTGTTCCGCTATTAAAATATTACACAGCTCTTTTATTACTTTTAATTCTAACTTATATTCATGTTAATAAGCAAAATAAATATATTTTTAACCAAACAAAATTATTCTAATTTTAACTTAAATTATTAAATGAACTTAAATTCTATGATTAACTCTGATGACAGCTACACACGACTCTCCTCCACAGAGTCCAGACCACATTCACTCAGCCTCTCTATGCTGGACTTTGGGTTGGTAGTGGATCCACAGCTGAGTTGTGTAAAGTGAAATAGACAGAAGTCATTTCAGACTTCATGTGTCAGATGTTGTAATTCTTCATGTTTTTGTCTCCATGTTTCTGAGCTGCTCAGAGATCAGCTGACACTCTAATAGTGATATTCAACACTTTGTTTACTTTATGTATGTGTCGTTTATATGTTCAGTTTCTTTAAATGTGACTTTTTCCTGTGTGTTTTTATCCATGGAGGCTCTCACTGCTCATCACCATGTTTTTAACCTTCACTGACATTTCTTCAGATGAAAATGTGAACTTCTCTTTGTTCTAAATGTTAGTTTCATGTTTGTATTGATGTATTTGTGTCTGTTGTTTCTTAAACAGAGAAAACAGCGGAACTTCCTTCATCACAGATAATTTGTTCTCATCACTTTGTAAATTCATAAAGAAATGTTCAATCAAACTGTAATGATCATGATAATAATCATTAATGATGTTCTTGTACATAGCTGACATTCTGGGTTACACTAACTGACTGTGTGGATGAAGTCAATCTGAACATGAAATCATTGATCACACTTTACTGATTGGATGTGTCAACAATCTGAAGCTTCAATAATCAATAAACACCATTTTATCAACAGTGATCAAAGTGTTTTCTTCTCATTCAAAGCTTGTGTACTTTTACTGTAATACTGCATACTACATCACTATAATACTGCAGTACTTTTACTGTAATACTGCATACTACATCACTATAATACTGCAGTACTTTTACTGTAATACTGCATACTACATCACTATAATACTGCAGTACTTTTACTGTAATACTGCATACTACATCACTCATAATACTGCAGTACTTTTACTGTAATACTGCATACTACATCACTATAATACTGCAGTACTTTTACTGTAATACTGCATACTACATCACTATAATACTGCAGTACTTTTACTGTAATACTGCATACTACATCACTATAATACTGCAGTACTTTTACTGTAATACTGCATACTACATCACTATAATACTGCAGTACTTTTACTGTAATACTGCATACTACATCACTATAATACTGCAGTACTTTTACTGTTATACTGCATACTACATCACTCATAATACTGTAGTACTTTTACTGTAATACTGCATACTACATCACTATAATACTGCAGTACTTTTACTGTAATACTGCATACTACATCACTCATAATACTGCAGTACTTTTACTGTAATACTACATACTACATCACTATAATACTGCAGTACTTTTACTGTAATACTGCATACTACATCACTATAATACTGCAGTACTTTTACTGTAATACTGCATACTACATCACTATAATACTGCAGTACTTTTACTGCAATACTGCATACTACATCACTCATAATACTGCAGTACTTTTACTGTAATACTACATACTACATCACTATAATACTGCAGTACTTTTACTGTAATACTGCATACTACATCACTATAATACTGCAGTACTTTTACTGTAATACTGCATACTACAACACTCATAATACTGCAGTACTTTTACTGTAATACTGCATACTATATCACTATAATACTGCAGTACTTTTACTGTAATACTGCATACTACATCACTATAATACTGCAGTACTTTTACTGTAATACTGCATACTACATCACTATAATACTGCAGTACTTTTACTGTAATACTGCATACTACATCACTCATAATACTGCAGTACTTTTACTGTAATACTGCATACTACATCACTATAATACTGCAGTACTTTTACTGTAATACTGCATACTACATCACTATAATACTGCAGTACTTTTACTGTAATACTGCATACTACATCACTATAATACTGCAGTACTTTTACTGTAATACTACATACTACATCACTATAATACTGCAGTACTTTTACTGTAATACTGCATACTACATCACTATAATACTGCAGTACTTTTACTGTAATACTGCATACTACAACACTCATAATACTGCAGTACTTTTACTGTAATACTGCATACTATATCACTATAATACTGCAGTACTTTTACTGTAATACTGCATACTACATCACTATAATACTGCAGTACTTTTACTGTAATACTGCATACTACATCACTATAATACTGCAGTACTTTTACTGTAATACTGCATACTACATCACTCATAATACTGCAGTACTTTTACTGTAATACTGCATACTACATCACTATAATACTGCAGTACTTTTACTGTAATACTGCATACTACATCACTATAATACTGCAGTACTTTTACTGTAATACTGCATACTACATCACTATAATACTGCAGTACTTTTACTGTAATACTACATACTACATCACTATAATACTGCAGTACTTTTACTGTAATACTGCATACTACATCACTATAATACTGCAGTACTTTTACTGTAATACTGCATACTACATCACTATAATACTGCAGTACTTTTACTGTAATACTGCATACTACACCACTATAATACTGCAGTACTTTTACTGTAATACTGCATACTACATCACTATAATACTGCAGTACTTTTACTGTAATACTGAATACTACATCACTCATAATACTGCAGTACTTTTACTGTAATACTACATACTACATCACTCATAATACTGCAGTACTTTTACTGTAATACTGCATACTACATCACTATAATACTGCAGTACTTTTACTGTAATACTACATACTACATCACTATAATACTGCAGTACTTTTACTGTAATACTGCATACTACATCACTATAATACTGCAGTACTTTTACTGTAATACTGCATACTACATCACTATAATACTGCAGTACTTTTACTGTAATACTACATACTACATCACTATAATACTGCAGTACTTTTACTGTAATACTACATACTACATCACTATAATACTGCAGTACTTTTACTGTAATACTGCATACTACATCACTATAATACTGCAGTACTTTTACTGTAATACTGCATACTACACCACTATAATACTGCAGTACTTTTACTGTAATACTGCAGTACTTTTACTGTAATACTGCATACTACACCACTATAATACTGCAGTACTTTTACTGTAATACTGCAGTACTTTTACTGTAATACTGCATACTACATCACTATAATACTGCAGTACTTTTACTGTAATAGGAAAACGACAGTGTGAGTTAGTTTGTACATAAATGTCAGCAGCTTCCTTCTTTAATTCAGTTGTTCAGATGTTTAAATGTGGAGCTCTCTCACCTTTCTGTGTCTCTCAGCAGATAACAGGATGTGTTCCAGACTGATGTTCTCACTTCATCTTTTGTTTTAGCTCCCCATCTTTCCACTTTTAGGTTGCCGGCCTCCTGCTGCTCCCCTCCTCCATCATAACTAAAATAATCAGTAGTCAGTGACTTTATTTGTGTCTAACAGGCAGTTTGTTGTGCAGCTGACACAGGACTGAAAAAACACAAACTGGACGGATCTAATAACTGAGTGTTTTAACATAAATATATAAAATAATGTCACATTTTAAGGGTCCTGAGTGGGTTTTTGTGCTCGACTCTCTGAGGAGGAAAATTCAGAATATCACCAAACTCAATACGATTCATCTTCTAGGTTACATCACTGTCTGTACACATTTAATGTAAGTGATGGGGGCAGTTATTTAATGCAAAAGTGCATTTAAAAGTAGAAGATCAGCTTCTATTGAGCTTCTTCAGTGTGAGTTAGTCGTATCAAGTGATATCTGACACATTTACAGTCTTTTTAGCATCATATCTCCTCTTAGTGTTTCCTGTTTCTCTGTGGTGGAAGTATAGTAACAAAAAGACTTTGCTAGTAAAAACACTGTAACGTTGAAACATAGAAGATGAAGATTTGACTTATTTGGACGCTGAAGCTTCATATTAGCTTCAGATCAACTTTTAAATCCATGCTTACAGCAAGAAAAGCAGCTTTAATGTTCATTTGGGCTCCTGACTGTTGTTTTAATACACTTGAAAAATCATGAGCACATCCCTTACTGCAGCAGCGGTGGATGTGTTGATGCACATGTTGCTGCGTGTGTCTTCCACCCACGCTGCTTTGCTGTGGAGGAGAATGGGAGGAAGAGGAATCCAGCAGGGAAGAGGAAGATATCAGACACGAGAGGAGGAAGTGGAGCATCTCCGCTCATCTCTCCTGAAACAACAAGACACGCCTGCACAGTTGGAGTGATGCACGGCCAGCGAACGCATCCCTGCTGCAACAAGCACAGCTCACAGCTGGTGGTCTGTGATTATACTTTAAATAAAAGCATCCAACCACATCTAAATATAACACACTATCAAACAGTTTAAGATTCCTCTCATCTACAGAGTCAACAACCTTAATGACACACTTTGCCTCTCATGAAGCTATTATAGATTTAATGGTGTTAACGACAGAAACTAAAAAGTCTCTTGTACTATTTATTTGGTAAATACATACATGAACTAATAAACAACTAAAGAGGAAAATAGATAAATGTATGTATGTGTAGGATATGATATGGTATATGGTATAGCATTGTTTTCTTCTTGCATTGTACTGTACTGTATTGTAATGTAATGTATTATAGTAGTAGTACTAGTAGCAATAGTATTATTATTATTATTATTATTATTATTATTATTAGTAGTAGTAGTAGTAGTAGTATTATCCATCCATCCTCTTCCGCTTCCGGGTCGCGGGGGCAGCAGCCTAAGCAGGGAAGCCCACACTTCCCTCTCCCCAGCCACTTCGTCCAGCTCTTCCCGGGGGATCCCGAGGCGTTCCCAGACATAGTCTCCCCAGCGTGTCCTGGGTCTTCCTGCCTGTGTTTGACCGTCTGTGTCCTCACTTCCTGCCTGTGTTTGACCGTCTGTGTCCTCACTTCCTGCCTGTTTGACTGTCTCCTAATAATAAAAAATATTATTATTATTATTATTATTACTATCACTGTTAGTAATAGTTGTAGTTTTGGCTGAAATGAACTTCCATACATTGAGATCTTTTCCCTCAGACTCCGGCTCCGGTCCTACTTCCGGTCCGGGTTTTGTGTGTGTCTCTCCGGCTGTTGCGGCGGATCCACTCCGGGTTTTACTTCCCGCTCTCCGCCTCTGCGCGACAGGAAGTTGCCTTAAATAACAAGAACGGAAACTGAATTCATCCTTTAAAAAAAAAGAAAAGAAAATGGATTAACAAATATTTTTTGTAAGTATTGTTGTTGCTTTTTGGAGGTGTGTCGGGCTTCCGGAGCAGCTATGATGTCTAACACGGCGAGGAGCGGCGACATCATCCACCTGAACGTCGGAGGGAAGAGGTGAGGAACCGGAGGACGAGCTAACGGCTGCTAGCCACCACGGCTAACTGTGATGCGCCCATTATCGGACAGGCGCACATCCGACTGGTTTACTGGTGTTTAGAGATGAATTAAACCATCTGAATTACTTACAACTAAATGAACACTTTCCTGTCTCAATCACAACCATATACAACTAAAACAACATTATGTATTTTTCTTTTTTTAAGCAGAAATCTACCTGCAGCGTATAACTACTACACTACACTTTATTAAACTTGTTTTACCTTATTAATAAGTCTAAAATTAGTAGTTTATCCTCACTTATAAGTCGCGTTAATGGAAAGCAGAGTTACTCCATTACTACATCATATAGAGCAAAGATAGAAGCTTAATAATCAGTGTGTGAGTAGGTGTGGATGGCTGTGTGTCCGATGATGGAACCAGGCGACCTAAATGTGGAGCTAAGCTGCTGTAACAATGCTAAGCTGTGTTTGTAGAGTATGCACAGTCGACACAAACACACGATCAATAAGTTAAATATGTTTTATAATATCTAATTGAGTTGTTTGCTAAGACTCACGGAGGAAACAGGAAGGAGTAACTTCTCTGTCCGACAATGGAACTCGGCTAAAAATCAATGTCTGAATGTAGGTTAAACACACAAAAAGGAGGATTTAGCATCTTTGGTCGTTTTTTAAAAGCCTTTTGTGATTCAGTGATAATATACAGAGAGCTTATGTGAAGGTTAGATGACATAAATGGCTTCTAAGTGTTATAAAAGTTACTTATATTTCATATTTTCCGTGTGATGAAGTTATTAACATTCACACACAGATCATAAGAGGTAATGTTTGTGTGTTTACAGGTTCAGCACCTCCAGACAGACGCTCACATGGGTTCCTGACTCGTTTTTCTCCAGGTTGGTTAGGAACACACACACACACACACACACACACACACACACACACACACACACACACACACACAAACTGCAGTATTATAGTGATGTAGTATGCAGTATTACAGTAAAAGTACTGCAGTATTATAGTGATGTAGTATGCAGTATTACAGTAAAAGTACTGCAGTATTATAGTGATGTAGTATGCAGTATTACAGTAAAAGTACTGCAGTATTATAGTGATGTAGTATGCAGTATTACAGTAAAAGTACTGCAGTATTATAGTGATGTAGTATGTAGTATTACAGTAAAAGTACTGCAGTATTATGAGTGATGTAGTATGCAGTATTACAGTATTTTTATCACTAACATCTGGATTATTTGTCTTCAGTCTTCTGAGCGGTCGGATCTCGACGTTAAAAGATGAAACCGGAGCTGTGAGTGTTTCTGTTATTTATTTGATGACATCATGATGACATCATGATGACATCACGGCTGACGCTGCTGTGTCTCCTGTAGTAACTGCACATGATCGCTCCCTCTTGACCCTCCTCTCTCTCCGTAGATCTTCATCGACAGGGACCCCTCCCTGTTCGCTCCCATCCTCAACTTCCTGCGGACCAAAGAGCTGCACCCCCGCTCCATCAGCGTGCACATGCTCATGCACGAGGCCGAGTTCTACGGCATCACGCCTCTCGGTGAGACGCAGATCATACATCTTCTTTCTACAGCTTCACTGAGACATTTTTACACTACTGATACTACTGCTACTACTAGATACTACTACTGCTAGTACTACTACTACTACTACTAGATACTACTACTACTACTACTACTGATACTACTACTACTAGATACTACTACTGATACTACTACT
>JAJDFG010001429.1:25000-30000 GCA_021039105.1 Scomber colias
CTAGTCTTCTCTTCTGTCCTTGCTCCCTTTCTTCCTTCCTTCCATCTTTCCTTCCTGTATTCTCTTCCTTCTCCTCCTTCCTTCCTTCCTTCTTGTCTTCTCTTCCTTCCATCTGTCCTTGCTTCCTTCCTTCCTTCTCTTCTCTTCTCTTCTCTTCCTTCCTCCCTTCCTTCCTTCCTTCCTTGCTTCCTTGAATGAAAATGAATTTGCCCCCCCCCCCCCCTGCTCTGAATGCTCCTAACCCTGCTGCTGCTGGTCATGTGATCATGTGATCAGGTGACAGCGGGAACTGGATCGAGATCGCGTACGGGACGAGCTCGGGGACGGTCCGAGTCATCGTGCAGCACCCGGAGACGGTGGGCTCGGGGCCGCAGCTGTTCCAGACCTTCTCCGTCCACCGGAGCCCCGTCACCAAGATCATGCTGTCAGAGAAACACCTGATCTCAGGTCAGCGCCGGGTCAGACCCACAATGCACTGCTCCACTACTGTCACACTTAATGTGTTAAATAATGATAGTTACTGTGTGTGTGTGTGTGTGTTACTGTGTGTGTGTGTGTGTGTGTTACTGTGTGTGTTACTGTGTGTGTTACTGTGTGTGTGTGTGTCTGTCTGTTACTGTGTGTGTGTGTGTGTGTGTGTGTGTGTGTCTGTTACTGTGTGTATGTGTCTGTTACTGTGTGTGTGTGTGTGTGTGTGTGTGTGTCTGTTACTGTGTGTGTGTGTGTTACTGTGTTGTGTGTCTGTCTGTTACTGTGTGTGTGTGTGTGTTACTCTTTGTGTGTGTGTGTCTGTTACTGTGTGTGTATGTGTGTGTGTGTGTGTGTGTGTTACTCTTTGTGTGTGTGTGTGTGTGTGTGTTACTGTGTCTGTGTGTGTCTGTGTGTGTGTGTCTGTTACTGTGTGTGTATGTGTGTGTGTGTGTCTGTTACTGTGTGTGTGTGTCTGTTACTGTGTGTGTGTGTGTGTGTGTGTGTGTGTGTCTGTCTGTCTGTTACTGTGTATGTGTGTGTGTGTGTGTGTGTCTCTCTGTTACTGTGTGTGTGTGTGTCTGTCTGTCTGTTACTGCGTGTGTGTGTCTGTCTGTGTGTGTGTGTGTGTGTGTATGTGTGTGTGTGTGTGTGTGTCTCTCTGTTACTGTGTGTGTGTGTGTCTGTCTGTCTGTTACTGCGTGTGTGTGTCTGTCTGTCTGTGTGTGTGTGTGTGTGTGTGTATGTGTGTGTGTGTGTGTGTGTCTCTCTGTTACTGTGTGTGTGTGTGTCTGTCTGTCTGTTACTGCGTGTGTGTGTCTGTCTGTCTGTTACTGTGTGTGTGTGTGTGTGTTACTGTGTGTGTATGTGTGTGTGTCTGTTACTGTGTGTGTGTGTGTGTGTGTGTGTTCCAGTGTGTGCTGATAACAACCATGTGCGTACGTGGACGGTGACGCGGTTCAGAGGGATGATCTCCACTCAGCCGGGTTCCACTCCGCTCACGTCCTTCAAGATCCTCAGTCTGGACGACGTGGACGGACACGGAGGCTGCAGCGCCGGGACGGAGATCGGTAACACACACACACACACACACACACACAGACACACACACACACAGAGACACACACACACAGAGACACACACGTAGGAACAGACACACACACACACACTAACAGACAGACACACACACAGTAACAGAGACACACACACAGTAACAGATACACACACACACAGACACACACACACACACACACACACACACACACACACACACAGCAACACACACAGTAACTAACAGACAGACAGACACACACACACACACACACACACACACAGTGACAGAGAGACGCACACAGTAACAGACACACACAGACAGACAGACACACACACACACACACAGAGACACACACGTAGGAACAGACACACACACACACACACACTAACAGACAGACACACACACAGTAACAGATACACACACACACAGAGACACACACACAGTAACAGAGACACACACACACACACACACACACACACACACAGAGAGACACACACGTAGGAACAGACACACACACACACACACTAACAGACAGACACACACACAGTAACAGATACACACACACACAGACACACACACACACACACAGCAACACACACAGTAACTAACAGACAGACAGACACACACGTAGGAACAGACACACACACACACACTAACAGACAGACACACACACAGTAACAGAGACACACACACAGTAACAGACACACACACACACACAGTAACAGACAGGCAAACACACACACACACACACACACACACACACAGAGTAACAGACAGACGCACACACACACACACACAAATACACACACAGTAACAGACACACACACACACACAGTAATAGATACAGTAACACACACACACAGATGAGATGCTAACTGTGTGTGTGTGTGTGTGTGTGTGTGTGTGTGTGTGTGTGTGTGTTCAGGGCCGTACGGAGAGAGAGACGACCAGCAGGTTTTCATCCAGCGAGTCGTTCCAGACACCGACAAACTCTACGTCAGGCTGTCGTCCAATGGGAAGAGGTGAGAGAGTTGATTTTAGTCAATTGAAGTCTCTTATTAGTCATTTTTTCATCTCTTTTGGTAGTTTTTAGGTTTCTTTAGTCTATTTTTTATCTCTTTTAATCATGTTTGCATCTCTTTTTGGTGGTTAAATGTTATTTTATATGTAAAGAGTAAAAAGAGCAGAGCTTTGTGGAAGTGTGGGGTTTATTGTAGAACCATTAGAGCCATCAGTCTTCACTGCTACATCATAAAAAGAAATCCTCATAACTACTATCTTATTAAAACTATTAACTATTCATTTCACTAACACATATGGACATAGATACGGAGATAATCTGACCCAGAACAGCCTCAATGGACTAACATTTGGAGCATCTATACAAAAGTAGAACATGCATTTTGGGTAGGGCTGTCAAACGATTAATTTTTTTAATCGAGATTAATCGCGTTTTGAATGTCATGTTTAAAATCCTGTTATTTTCCATTTGAAGGCAGTTTTAAGCCCATAATGTAAAGCATTTCTTACCAGAGTGTCTTAACTGGGAATCAATCACGGCTCTGCTGCGACTCCCACACTCCAAAATGCTCCTTTGGTGGAGCTGAGGCTGGCTTGGCTGCTGCACCTGGGTGTTTAGCGTGGAGGTGCTAACTCAAACTCCACGTACTCCGGTGGTAGTTAAACTCCGTTTGACACAGGTTGCATTTTACTTTTGACTTGTCAACTGAAGCGTCTGGAAGTGTTTTAAAGTTAAACAAGCCGTTCAAAAGTCCAGTAGCTCTCTTACTTTCCATCAGCGCGGTAGGTTTACTGCAGGAGGCCACTTCAAAGCATAGCGCTACAGCTAGAGGAGCCGTCTACGGGGGAGTAGAAGGGACAAAAAGGCTTGCTACATTAAAATGAGATTAAAAGAAATTAACGCGTTATGGATTGCATTAATCTAATCGCGATTAACACGTTAACGCTGACAGCCCTAGTTTATAATATAATATATGATCTAATTATATTATGACTGTATGTGTTTGTCTCTCTCTCTCTGTGCGTCTCTGTGTGTGTGTGTGTGTGTCAGGGTGTGGTGAGGTGCGCTCCGTGGACACCACCCTCCATCACGGCCTTCATGGTTCACGAGTGCGAAGGTTCGAGTCGCATCGGCTCTCGGCCCGCGGCGCTACCTGTTCAGTGGCCATGGCAACGGCAGCATCCAGATGTGGGACCTGACGACCGCCATGGAGATCGCCGGCAAAGTCGACATCAGAGGTCAGACGCTTCAAACGCTCACAACTTTATCGTTCACTGACACACAGGACGGGTTTTAATGTTGTGGTGCGAGCTCTGTGATTGGTCGGTTCCCCTGTGACTCACTGTGATTGGTTGTCTCCCAGCGCTGGGCGGGCCAACGGAAGAGGAGCTGCTGGAGCTGCTGGACCAGTGTGACCTCGCTCTGACCCGAACACCTGACAGCACACCGAGGGCCTCCACCTGCAGGTATACACACACACACACACACACACACACACACACACACACACACACACACACACACACATCGAGGGCCTCCACCTGCAAGTACACACACACACACACACACACACACACACACACACACACACACACACACACACCGAGGGCCTCCACCTGCAAGTACACACACACACACACAGAGACACACACACACACACCGAGGGCCTCCACCTGCAGGTACACACACACACACACACACACGCACACAGAGGGCCTCCACCTGCAAGTACACACACACACACACACACACACACACACACACACACACACACACACACACCGAGGGCCTCCACCTGCAAGTACACACACACACACACAGAGACACACACACACACACCGAGGGCCTCCACCTGCAGGTACACACACACACACACACACACGCACACAGAGGGCCTCCACCTGCAGGTACACACACATACCCGTTTTTACTACCTCGTGGGGACCCCTGACTGGGTGGAGCCTTGTGGGGTCCAGCCTTTCTAAAGGGTCTAGAGACGTATTTTATCTGCTAAATTCATGATAATTCAGTTTGAACAAAAAAATGACTTGAAATATCAATAACTCACATAAATTTTAAACCTGAATTTTGCCCCCCTGGTGGCGACCCATAATGCTAACGTCTATTAGCATACAATAACCATCACTGTTGGCCACGGCACAATTCATGACAAGTATTTGAACACATGTTGGATTGAAACCCTAACCATTAACATTGCATCTAATAATCCAGAATGCCAGGGGGCTAATCGCTAAGCTAATATGCTAATACAAAGCTAATATGCTAAAAAAACCCACTGGGGAAATTCACACACTGCAGTACCGTGTTTGACCTCTGGGGTTCACACAAAGTCAGGAAATCCTGCTCTGTGGGGGACCAGGCCTATCAGGAGGCTGTTTGCTATTGAGTCCAATGCTCGTGCCCGATGGGGACCAGGAGTCGGTCCCCCGCGGGGTG
>JAJDFG010001429.1:35000-36142 GCA_021039105.1 Scomber colias
AAGAAGGAAGGAAGGACAGAGGAAAGAAGGACGGAAGGACAGAAAAGGAGGAAGGGAGGAAAGAAGGAAGGAAGGAAGAAGGAAAGAAAGACTGAGGAAGGAGGAAAGGGAGGAAAGAAGGAAGGAAGGACAGAGGAAAGAAGGAAGGAAGGGAGGAAGGTAGGAAAGAAGGAAGGAAGGACAGAGGAAAGAAGGAATGTAGGAAAGAAGGAAGGACAGAGGAAAGAAGGAAGGGAGAAAGAAGGAAGGGAGAAAGGTAGGAAGGAAGGACAGAGGAAAGAAAGAGAGACTGAAGAAGAGACGGGGTCAGTTTGACCCGAGAGGACGACACGAGGGTTCATTAAAACCTTTTTTCATATCTAATCAGCAGATTTGGGAAAAAACGGATCAAACTTTCAGAATCTTTGGTAAAATAAAAATTAAGCTGCTCAAAAAATCTGCAGCAAAGTTTTCTTTATAGAAGCAAATTCCTACCAA
This sequence comes from Scomber colias, assembly GCA_021039105.1. Taxonomy (NCBI): domain Eukaryota; kingdom Metazoa; phylum Chordata; class Actinopteri; order Scombriformes; family Scombridae; genus Scomber; species Scomber colias. The sequence continues at coordinate 35,478 of JAJDFG010001429.1, forward strand.
AACAAAAACCGATCCAGCATCCAGCAGGAAGAGGTTCAGTCGTCAGCTGGTGAGTCCGTGTCTCAGACTGATCTGGAGTCAGGTGAGGGTCTCAGGTGAGGGTCTCAGGCTTTGGCGTCGAGCATCTCCAGCAGCAGCTTGTGCAGCGGGACGCGGCGGTGACGGTGCAGCTGCAGCAGAGACTGCACCACCCGCTCGGCCGTCTGGCGCAGCAGCGGGAGACTCATCAGCAGCCGACCGGCTCGGTGTTGCTCCCGACGACACGACTCGTACTCCTGCAGAGCCTCATGGAGACTATCCTGAAACCTCTGGACCGAGTCTGGACAGTCCACAGGGTCCGCGTCTGAGAGGAGAGGGACACAAGTATTATACTGATGTAGTACTGCAGTATTATAGTGATGTAGTATGTAGTATTACAGTAAAAGTACTGCAGTATTATACTGATGTAGTACTGCAGTATTACAGTAAAAGTACTGCAGTATTATAGTGATGTAGTATGCAGTATTACAGTAAAAGTACTGCAGTATTATAGTGATGTAGTATGCAGTATTACAGTAAAAGTACTGCAGTATTATAGTGATGTAGTATGCAGTATTACAGTAAAAGTACTGCAGTATTATAGTGATGTAGTATGCAGTATTACAGTAAAAGTACTGCAGTATTTT
>JAJDFG010000143.1:0-87500 GCA_021039105.1 Scomber colias
AGACTGGACATAAGGTTCATTTGCATCCTCTGTGTGCAAGTGTGTGTGAGTGTGCATGTACATGTTTTTACAGTATGTGTGAAAGAGAGCGAGAGTGGCTGACTCCTACAATCTGCATATATTTTCTTCCCTATTTAGCCGCCCTACTCCATTATTAAAGGCCACTAGCATGCTCTGTGAGTTTGAAATAACTACTTCTGTCTGTGCAGCAATTATACACACAATCCTTATTATTCTAACTGTATGAGAACAAAAAGCAAGGTTGAAAACACAATGATGACATTTAGGGTGTGAGTGTGTTGTGTAATTTGTATGATTATGATTGTGCAAATGGAGAGCTGCTTATTAATAGCAGATGTGAGACTATGAGCTTGCTTTTTACATTTTTTAACCCTCCTGTTGTCCTTGAGTCAAGGAAGGAAGGAAGGGAGGGAGGGAGGAAGAAGGAAGGAAGGTAAGGAGGGAGGAAGAAGGGAAGGAAGAAGGAAGGAAAGGAGGGAGGGAGGAGGGAGGGAGGGAGGAAGGAAAGGAGAAAGGAAGGAAGGGAAGGAGGGAAGGAAAGGAGTGATGAAGGAAGGAGGAAGGAAGAAGGAAGGAGGGAGGAAGGAAAGGAGGGAGGAAAGAAGAAAGGAGGGAAGGAAGGAAGAGAGAAGGAAGAAAGGAAGAAAGGAGGGAGGAAGGAAAGGAGGGAGGGAGGAAAGAAAGAGAGAAGGAAGGAAGAAGGAAGGAAAAGAGGGAGGAAGGAAAGAAAGAAAGAAGGAAGGAGGGGGAGGAAAGCATGAAGGAAAGGAGGGAGGGAGGAAGGAAAGAGAGAAGGAAGGAAGGAAAGAGAGAAGGAAAGAAGGGAGGAAAGAAGGAACTGTCAAAATGGACGGGAGAACGACACGAGGGTTAAAAAAGCATTAAAAACTCAATGTGCTGCAGAGTGGTTTCGGCTCAGTTTGGTGTTCAGTTAATACACTAAAGGGTGATTTTTTTTTTTTCATTTGAATCAGACCAAGGCTGCAATATGTGTGACTTTCTCTTCTTTTGTGTTGTTGCTGTTACAGCCATGAATGATGGGTTAATGCTTCACCTCTGTGTCAGAGTCTTTGTTTCCACATAACAAAATAACAAATTATTATGCACAGATGTTGAATGTTAGGTAAGGACATGGGAAGGTTACTGCAACACACTGCCCATAAACCAGTTGTTTTATTCATGCCATCACTTTGCTAGTGCTCTTTGAACATTGTGGCCGACGGTTAGGTTGATATGTGCTGTTAGTTAGTAAAAAAAAAAAATCTATTTGATGTGGAGAAGAGCTGTATGAAACGATGGTAACCACTGAGAATCATTTTTATATAATGTGGAGTTACTGAACTACCTTCTTTTTTTAAATTAAAACAAAAGTATCCTATGATAGTGAATTAAATCATTTGACAATTAGTGAACCAGCCTATTGTCTATGTGTGTTTATTCTTTACCATTTATTAATACCTACATTCATTTTTAATGATAAAAATGAGGCAAACGAGGCAGGGAGTTCCGGTCCTCTGAAATGAAGCCAACGCGGAAGTAACTTAGAACTGCATTCTATCAAAAGGCCACCAGGGGGCGACCGTTTTGGTGTCAAAAGGACTTCCGTCTCTATACAAGTCAATGGAGAATTCACCAACTTCTCACTTGATTTCTAACCTCAGTAAACGTTTTCAAAATGTGTTTATGGTCTCAATCGCTAGTTTAAAGCCTTCTTCAATGCAGTATGATGTTCATTTGTGACATTTTGGCCTCCCTGATTTTATATTTGACGATAAAGCAGGGTATGCATTAGGGCGGGGCTACGTCGTGATTGACAGGTTGATTGCCCAAAAGTCTCCTATGATATTGAATTAAATCATTTGACAATTAATGAACCAGCCTATTGTCTATGTGTGTTTATTCTTTACCATTTATAAATACCTACATTCATTTTTAATGATTTTTTGCTGCCATAATTTTTACCCCGATGATGTAAAAAATGAGGTGATATGATATTACTGATAACTGATATTAACTGATATGCATAACTGAAAAGTCATCAAATGTCATGCATTGAATTAAGGGGATTTTCTGCCTGATTAAACTCATGTTTGGATATGCCACTTAATGCCAAACATCTCAATATCTTAAATTAAGGCTCACACTGCTTGTCTCTATTTATAAAAACAAGCTATTTGATGGTGTCACCACCAGTTATAGTTTCAGTTAAGAAGTGTTTTTAACTTCTAACTACTATATTAACGGTATATATTGATTGCTTAAGGTTCCTAGTCTGCCTATAAGCTTCAATTACAGGCTGGGTCCCTTACCCACTATAGATTGCAAATGGGGAGAAAAAAATAAATAAACCAATGAATCAATAAATACAAACACTGTCCATTCGGAGCCAACATGAAAACTATTTTGGTTCAGTAATTGGCTGCTGCAGTTTAGCCGGCCGCTGTCCTCTCATCTCCCCAGGAGCTGCTGCTGCTGACAGACAGCTGCTCCTGTGGACAGAGACGTCCAAACAGGAGTCAGAGTAGATGTGGCAACAGTATGAATACACTGGATTCATACTGTTGTCTTACCTATTCTCCAAATGTCCCACATACCCATTGTCAGGGCCCGGTAGTTTTGTAATGTATTTTGGTTGAGTTAGTTTTTTGTCTTGTCTACTTCCTGTTTTATTTTGATATGTCTTGTCTAACTTCCTCCCCTCCTGTTTGCCTCCCTTCCCCTAATGTGTTACACCTGTGCCTTCTGTGCCAGATCGTCTTGTCAGTTCCCTGTCAGAGTTCCAGCGTTATCTCAGTTTGATTTCTTTTGGATTCTGAGTTTTTGCCTAGTGATTTTGTACTTCTGCCCTGTGATTTTGGACTGCCTGGTTTCTGACTTTTGGACTGAATTAAACAACTTGAGAACTCTTCATCCCTGTGTCCTGTCTCTGCATGTGAGTCCACTTGGTCTGTCCCACATACCCATGGTCTTTCATTCTAGGTGGGTGAGACATTTTCAGTAATTGTCTAAGCAATTAACATAAAATGCAAATCATCAGAGACTGACTGTGAAACTCACCTTGGCATACCCGAGCATGATCATCCTGACCAGGACCACGTTGATGTGGACTCCCAGCGACTCATCGTGGTAAATCTCATTCACCTGAGAAGCAAGAGAAAATATATTATTAATGAGAGATCCCTCAATAGCTCACATGAATCGCATTTCTCCTAAAGCAGGGGTGTCAAACATGCGGCCCGTGGGCTAGAACCGGCTCGCCGAGGGGTCCAGCCCGGCCCACTTTCCTTCCTGTCTTTTTTCCCTTCCTTCCTTCTGTTCTCCCTTCCTTCCATCTGTCCTCCCTTCCTTCCTCCCTTCTGTCCTCCCTTCCTTCCATCTGTCCTCCCTTCCTTCCTTCCTTCCTTCCTTCCTTTCTTCCTTCTGTCCTCCCTTCTTTCCTTCTGTCCTTCCTTCTTTCCTTTCTTTGTTCCTTCCATGTTTCCTTCCTGTCTTCTTTTCCTTCCTTCCTTCCTTCCTTACTGCCTGCCTTCCTTCCTTTCTTCCTCCCACCCTTTCTTCCTTCCTTTCATCTGTCCTTCCTTCTGTCCTTCCTTTGTTCCTTCCTTCCTCCCTTTCTTCCTTCCTGTCTTCTTTTCCTTCCTTCCTGCCTTTCTTCCTTCCATCCTTCCTTCCTTCCTTCCTTCCTTCCTTCCTGTCTTCTTTTCCTTCTTCCCTCATTCCTTCCATCTTTTTAATGATCTGGCCCACATGAGATCAAATTGGACTGTATGTGGCCCTTGAATGAAAATGAGTTTGACACCCCTGTCCTAAAGCATCTGTGTACTATTAACTGGGATTCCACTGATAAGATCGTGGTAAGAGATACACTATAAATATTTTATAATGACAGTGGATCAAATCATTTAAAATATTGTGTATCTGTGAGAAAGAGGTGAGAAATTGTGACAAACCATCCACACACTTCCTGACTAACACTGCCGTTCCCATCAGCTCTATTAGGAGTCTTTTAGTATCTTTAAACGTATTGTTTTGGTTTTCCAATCCGTAACTTCACTCTCTTCAACCTTGTTTCCAGCACTAATAAAAAGTTGTTTTTTTGTTTTTGTTTCTCAGTAAAAATGCTCATAAAACCCCTGGATGTGCTCTCTGCCTGGCGCCAAACATCTGACAGTTACTGAATATAGCTGATAAACATAACGTAGCACTTAGCAGCTGAAGAACCAGATGTTCCCAACAGGTGTTGATGGAGCCAAGAAACAAGTTAAAAGCAGAATAAATATTTGTTAAAGTATTCAGACACACAACTCAAATGAATGCTGATGTTTCTCTGTCTCTGCTGGGTGTCTCAATGTGCAACTGTTTGTTAAAAGTAGCAGCAGCAACTTTAGGAGCTTATAATAAGCTACAGTATGTCAGAGTTATGATTACAGCTGGTTGAGCTTCATACAAGTAAAAAACATTTAATACAGCTTTAACCTTCCTGTCGTCCTCCCGGGTCAAATTGACCCCGTCTGTTTCGACTGTTCCTCCTTTCCTTCTTCCTCCCTTCCTCCTTTCCTTCCTTCTTCCTCCCTTCCTCCTTTCCGTCCTTCTTCCTCTCTTCCATCCTTCCTTCTTCCTCTCTTCCTTCCTCCTTTCCTTCCTTCCTCCCTTCCTTCCTTCCTTCCTTCCTTCCTCCCTTCCTTCCTTCCTCCCTTCCTTCCTTCCATCTGTCCTTCCTCCCTCCCTCCTTCTCTCTTTCGTCCCTCCCTCCCTCCTACCTTCCTTCCTTCCTCCCTTCCTCCCTTCCATTCTTCTTTCTTTCTTCCTTCCTTTCCTTCCTTCTTCCTCCCTTTCATTCTTTCCTTCTTCCTCCCTTTCATTCCTTCTTTCTTCCTTCCTTCCTCCCTCCTTTCCGTCCTTCCTTCCTTCCTTCCCTTCCTCCCTTCCTTCTTTCCTTCCTTCTCTGCTCCATTCCTCCCTCCTTTCCTTCCTCCCTCCCTGAGATTTAATGACTGCATGTTTTATGTTGTTTTATGCTTTATTTCAGTCTAGCTTTTTGTTTTTCTTTCTCTCTTTGCATTTCTCTGTACTTAGTTTTATATTTATTATAAGTGTTTTTTTATTCTATGTTTATTTTTTACTATAATCTGTTTTTTTATTCTATGTTTATGCTTCCAGTTCTTACTGTTAAATGTTTGTTTTGAAGTAAAGCACATTGATTTGCCCCTGTGTCATGACATGTGCAATATAAATAAAGCTGCCTTGTGCCGTGCCGTGTATCTCATGACAACTGGAAAAAAGACGGCATGCATGTTATTGACAGCTGACCTTGATGTTTGTGATTGCCTATCACTCCGTCATTGTTGTTTTGCCACTAACTGATTGACCGTAAAGTAATTGCCAATTGAGTCGGTGCAAAAAAAAATCAACATCTTGTCCGGCTTCCTGACGCTGTATAGGATCACTGGGTCTGAAACGACAGACTGCGTCACAGTGAGGCTCATTTACTTTGGGCCAGTGATTTTGTCACTTAGCTTATCTGCCCCATTGCACAATATGTCAGTGTTTTCCACGCATGGTAGTGGAGGAAACACATATATTTCAGCAGCATACGATCAAATGTTAAATTATCAAGAATATATTTTTTTTTACTTTTCTTTTTTTTTAAATGTATTTATTTACTTACTTATTTTTTTATTATAATTATTTTTTACTTTACTTTTTTTAATTTATTCTTCCCTTTTTCTTTCTTTTTTTAATTGATTTATGTATTTACTTATTTTTTATTATTTATTATTTTTATTTATTTTATTATATTTTATTTTTTTCTTTTAATTCATTCTTGGTTATTAGTATGTTTTTTGGGTTTTTTTTATTTGTTGTCTAGATGTTTATGAAGAAAAATGTTATCCCTTGTTTCTGTGTATTAATCTTAAAATTAATAAAAAAATAAGTGAAAAAAAATAAGTTAAATCCTCATCCTCAGAGAATCGTTTTCACCTTATTGACTTTTTGGGATGTTGTGGCTGAGCTGAAGGAGCAAGGGGCAAAAAACCTCTAAAATGCCGAATGACTCAAGGTCCACCAGATTCCATTATTCACCGCTTCGGACCGAATAAAGCAACAATCTGGCTGCTGTGACCTTTTGAAAAGACAACAGATAAACACTGCTGATCTTGAGCTCCCGTCTACTAGCAGGACGGCTCTGCTCTGCTGCACTATGAACCTCTTCTTCAGGCCGAGCTAAAATTACACCATATCTTATCTTTTTTTCCCACACACACCGAGCTGCTCGCTTTAAAAGGTCGGTTATAGCGATGTGCTGGACATCACACTAACTTCTTAATAGCTTTCTCCACTTTTCTACAGTAGACTCAAATAGCCACAATATCTCTCTCTTAGTAGGGAAGTAGGGGATAGATGGGGTTACCGATCAATACCACCTATCTCAAAACTTTCCTTATCTTCTCATGTGTCGTCTTCACATTGGAACTTTTATATTAAATCTAGACAGTGGTTTTCTACGACTGTCTAAATGTATTTGACAGTCTACAATCTGATGCTGATGTAACTACAATGCTACTTCAAGGTACTGAAAAACATGATTATTATGATGTTCTGGACCACTTGAATTTTAATTGAATACCCCTCCTGGAAACGTTCCTTATCATCTCATGTTTTGTCTTCACATTGGAACTTTTAATATTACATTTTTAATATTAAATCTAGAAAGCAATTTTCTATGGCTGTCTAAATTAATGCATTTATTTTCTTATCCATATGAGGCGATTATTATATCAACTGAACATTAATCCAATTGCACATGCAGGCGAGATTTCCCCAGCAGAGAGACATCTGTGGTGTATCATATGACTTACACTGTAAAACAAATGTGTTGACTCAACTTAACTCAGTCAATTTATCTTGTTGCTTTGACTTGATATGATCAAGTTCTTCAAATTTGAATATTTGAAAAGTTGACTCAACATGATAACTTTTGTCCATCTAACTTAAACCCCAAATCCTTTTTTTTTTTTTACAGTGTATAAGGACAAAAATGTAATTGACTATTCAAGTGTTTCTTCACAGCTAGGAGCCAAGGTTTCTCTCGCTGTCATCTTTACACATGAGTGACACAGCGATGACAAGCTGCATACAGAGAAACACAGAGGCTGTATGAAGGCTGTCACCCCTGCTGTGTGACAAAATGTGCATCACTTAATAGACCTCCATTCCCAACGTAAGCACAGTACGATGAGATAAGAACAAAACTGATCAAAACAACAGCTGAAAAATGACACAAGCTTTTGGAAGGGAGGATAGGATGAAGGACAGATTTGGAAAGTGAAAGAAAATGAGTGTTCAGTTCAACCAAAATAATGAAATAGGATCAGGGAGGTATCTGATTCAATTGATTCTGCAGTATGACAATTACCCTAAAACATCCATCCAGAGTCATAAAGAACAATCTTCAGCGACAGGAAGAACAATGAGTCCTGTAACAGATGGTTTGGCCCCCGCAGAGTCCTGATCTCAACATCGTCTAGGATTACATAACAAGAGGCAGAAACAACTGAGACTGTGGCAACTTCTCACAACAACCGAGCTGCCAAATACCTGAAAACGAGAGCAGTCACACCAAATATTGATTTGATTCTGTTTACTGAACTTTGTATGAACTTATTTGATAGCATCTTTTTTTTAAGTACTTCATTTGTGATGATATTACTTTAATTGATGATGTCATTTTTTCTTCTACAATTTTCATGTGATTCATCTTTTTTTAATTAATCTGTCAAATTTAATAGATTCATCCACTTAGATTTATTTTTTGAACCTAGGCAAACACAGGTGGAATGCCAGAAAAAGATTTCCCAAGTGTTCTGCTCCAAAAACTAGAGAAACTGCATGAATATAAATCACATGTGATAAAAGTTTGACGAAATTTTAGGATCTTCAAGGAAGTTCCAGAGACTTTGGTACAAAAAACATTAAAAAATGATCAGAAGTGCAGAGTCCATCGCCATCTTCAAACACAGTTTAAAGCATGTTTCATGTCCAGATCTTGTGATGACCACCACCGTTACCTCTTCTTTACCTCTCTATGATAAATATCACATTTAGGCTCCTGAAAGACTTCCTGATCAACACCCTGCAGTGTAGTAATGTTTATGTCTGATGGCACAGCGTCAGAGAGGGAGCAATTCAGTTCTATGGTAATATATGAAGCTGTGGGTGGTTGTTGTATTGTCATGAATTACAGTGGACAAAATATTAAGAACACCGTACAATAAGAAATGCAGCCACAAACACTTCTTTTATATGATATCAACAAAAAATGGGCATTAAAACCATCACAAAGCTAATATGTGTTATATAGCTATTATTGGGTTACAGATATAATTGCACTGGTCCAATGAATAAGGCCATGTCTCGTACTGATGTCTTCAGTTTTTTTTTTTATTCTTTTCTTTTATCCTCTCAAGACACCGTGAAAACTATAAAAATAACACAAAATACAACAAGTCAAAAAATATCCCTCTCTATCATCCACAGTCTCAAGTTTCCCCCACTACACAAGCCCAAGCATGGCAATGAAAAGCACACTAAATGTCCATACAAAGAATTCCCACAAATACCACACAAAATATGACAATAATTGAAACCACAAAACAAAGCAAACAGTTACCGTGTGCGCCTCTTGAACCATGCAAATCACTTTCTGGCTGTATGTCTTCTCTGTAGCCACATTGTTGTTCTCTGTTCGCATCTCTTCTCACCCATAATGCAACACACCTCCCCAAACACTAGCCCCTTGACCCATGACCTTAACTTTCAAAATAAAAGATGAAATTATTCTCCAAACCAAATAAATACAAAGATGAAATCTGTCTCCCAGACAGTTACAACAGGTGTACCTAATAAAATGGTAATTCAGGGTAGATATCACTGTTAATGTTGTTGTACCCAAATGTCACCAACAGAGGTCCTTAAAAGTCACGGAGTACTTCATGTAAAACTCATCATCATCAAACTCCCTGCACTCTTCAGTTGCAGAAAAAGTGATTCAAATCTCGACAGAACAGCTTTATATCCTTCACTGCCTTCGATATCTGGTCTGTTGACCTGTTAATACAGGTTGAGGGGTGTAATTTCCTTGAGATGAGATTCCTTGAGATAGGTGATGGCTGTAACATTTCGTTGGAACCCCTTTGTGGCGACTGAGGTGATGTGTAATAGCTTTCAACAGGTGTAAGGTAAATATGAAGCTGTTATTGATCTTTGACAGCCTGAGAGGGAACATTTGATGCTACCAGGGGCTTTAATTCCCATGTGTGTCTTTTTATGTTTGCACCAAAGATCTGAAACAGATCCACCAGCAGCATCCACAGTATCTACTCGAGCCTTTTGTGGAAAAAAGAAAAAAAAGATCCAAAAAATATAAAAAGTGTAACACATTCGAGGCAAAAAGCTTCTTCACTCCAACACCCAGATGGTCAAGATGTTACGTCACATCAGTCCCTATCATCAATCAATCAACATAATCAATTTTGTGTAATTAGAGAACATCCAAAGAAGTAAATGAAGCGTGCATTTGACTAAATTAGATTGTAGAGGACAGCTGAATGTAATGTGCAGCCATGCATGTTACTAGACAGAGAGAGATGAAGACGGACACAAATCAAACAGAATAGCGCAAAGACAGAAGACAGTTACAGTGATGCACACTGATATTACGGAGACAAACTGTTGCAAAAAAATCAGAGTTGTCTGACTCACTCTGGCATGGAGATAAGTAAGAAAGCCTGGGCAACGCTTGCTAATAGAGTGTCATTAAGGATGGATGTGACAATAAAAGAAAAGACTTAATTGTTATCTCATTTATTGGAGCAGATTGGGGACCAAATTTAAATCTGCACCAGCACTAAATAGAGTGATACAGTGAATGTGAGGTTGTGTGCATGTTCCTGAACGCTAAGTTGTTGGTGGTGACATTAGTGACAGTAGGTACATACAGTACTTGCATGCATACATGCTTGTTAAAAGGTCCAATGAAATGTAATTCACTGGAGGATGACAAGAAGAGGGAAGTGGAGACTCTTGATGAATGATCCTTGATGAGTGAGATTCATTTAAGAGAGGGAGAGAGATGGGAAGAGGAAAGGAGAGGTGGAGAAGAAAGAGGAAGAGGAAAAAAGGAAGGAGAGGAGAGGAGAGGAGAGGAGAGGAGAGGAGAGGAGAGGAGAGGAGAGGAGAGGAGAGGAGAGGAGAGGAGAGGAGAGGAGAGGAGAGGAGAGGAGAGGAGAGGAGAGGAGAGGAGAGGAGGAAAAAAGAAGAGGAAAGGAAAGGAGAAAAGAAGAGAAGGAGTGAAGATGAGAAGATAAAGAAAGAGAAGAGAAGTATGGAGAGGAGAGGAACCAACAGGAAGTAGGAGATGTAAAGAGGAGAAGAGAGGAGAAGTAAGGAGAGAAAAAAAGAGACAACAAGAGATAAGAGAAGGAGAGGAGAAGAGAAGAGAAAATAAAGGAAAAGAGAGAAGGAGAGAAGAGAAAATAAGAAGTACAGAGAAGAGAGGAGAAGAGAGAGGAAGAGATGTAGTTAGAAGGAAAGAGATGAGGAGAGGAGAGGTAAGAAGAGAAGACAGAAAAAGATGAAAAAAGATAAGAGAAGAGGAGAAGAGGAAAGGGGAGAAAGGATGGGAGAAGAGGAGAGGGAAAAAAGTGAGTAAAGAAGAGAAGTATGATAGTAGAGGAGAAAATAGAGAAGACAAGAACAGAAGAGGACAAGAACAGTAAAGTGGTGAATCTGACAGCAGATCTGAGAGAAACAGAGATGGGTGAGAGAGATCAGAATAAAGCCATGGAGAGCGAGACAAGAGTCAGAGATGTGTGCAGATAAACAGACACAGCGGGTCTATGTCATGTTGTCATTCACAGACATCAGCGATCAGAGGCCAGCGCCCGAGCTGCCTCCAGTCGAAGCCAGCAGGGACCTCTACTGGAAAACACCATTAATAACCTCATAATATTATCAGCACCAGCCATAGCAACCAATCAGAGAGAGAGAGAGAGAGAGAGAGAGAGAGAGAGAGAGAGAGAGAGAGAGAGAGAGAGAGAGAGAGAGAGAGAGAGAGAGAGAGAGAAAAAACACACACTCACTAAGTTAAAATGATGACATATAATATAATATAATATTAAATAATTATGAATATTATCTTTTTGAAAAGTCAAAACTTTGATATAAGTGAAAGTTTGTACTATAAGTCGGAATTCTGACTTTTGATTGTGGCATAATGTAACAATGATGAGTTTAAATGAAATAAAGTTATGAAATGAGTCAAGTATTTTATATTTAAAAAATCTTACAGTCAAAAGACATTTTGACTTGTATGATTTTGACGTAAAGCAGCTATAATCTATATTTTCATAATAACACTCTGCTGAACTTCCCTGTTTTGGTTCACTCTCAGCGCTCTCAGGCAGCTGTTTTCAGAGGAAAAGCTCTAAAAAGCCACTGTACACTACCTGCTCAGCGCCAAACAGCAAACAGATACAGATATTTCCCTAAGGTGTTAGTAGAGAAAGAAATACAGCTAAAAGGGAGCAAAGAGGGACACATATAATATATTCATCATGTGCACTAAACCTAAAACTAAACTAGAAGAGGAAATAAGCAAATGCTTGCCAAGAAGTTCAATGTAAAAATCAGTTCATGAAGTTCAAAAGTCAAGAGTTTAATTAATAGGTCATATTTGACCGATTAGAGCTAGACTGGTAAATCAGCCAGGCCAATTATCAGCTTAACTTATTGCAGAGATACTGTTTTATGTCTGCAGAAATGATGGCCAGTAAGTAAGAAGAAACTGCAGCACAGTAAATGCCAAATATATGTTTAATAACAACATTATGTTTAGTAATGTGATAGTGTGGTTGTAATGTTGATCCAACCACATAATGAAGCACATTGGCATGAAATAAAGCCACTGAGGGCGAGAGAGACAATGTTGTGTTTTCTCACATTACAGAAAGAAAGGTAAAGGACTGCAGAGAAAGAGTGCAAACAAAATTATGCAATCTGTGCTTGCATATGCATTTGAAAGGATTATCTTTTGCAGCGCTAGCTAAAAAGGATTTTCTAAAAGATTTATAGGACAATGCTTTTGCAGGAAATATATGTCAAGTCTGGAATACAGACAGTCCTTTCTGTCATCAACAGATAGCAAGCTGAAACAGTGAGACACTTGATATCTCTCTGATGAAATCAGTGGCAGCAGATTCCTGTTTGCAGGTGGCTCATATGTCTCCTGCTGATACACAGGAGCGTCAACTGAACCAAAACAATAACCTGCTTATCAATGATCAGGTGTGTTTCTTTGATTTCTCCACCATACTGCCAACTGTTTGTATGCTTCAAGCCTAATTATTCTCACCCACGTCATTCATCTACAGTATATATATATATATATATATATATTAAAAAAGTATCTAATGCATATTAGATTGTGTGTGCATATATATGTATGCTTGTGTAAGGGTAAACAATCATCCTCAGTCCCTGGAGGAAGCTTTGATCATCAGTAGACATGTTGCTGAGGAACAGCAACAGCAGCTTCCACCATAAAGCCACTCTGTAGAAAACATGAAAACAGTGGGACACAAGTATTCTGCCTTCTTTCCATCTGCATTAAAATGCCTCATTAAAGGAATGCCGTGCTATACAACCAGCAAATGATGCCACATATTGCTAATTTCTTCCACCACTAGCAACGGTTTTCTTTGGCATCTGTGACAACTTAATGAGAAAACTCATTAATCTGCCTCCCAAAGCAAAATGACTGTCTGAATAAATTGTGAAATGCCATTGAAGAGAAACTTGATTAAAGCTGGAGTATGAGACTTTTGTCTACCCCTTCTGGCAGTGAGAGGCATTACAAAAACACTACCAACACATGCTTATGTCATAGGCTACTAGGTACTCCGTCGCTACTGTTACTGCTGTAAAACGGTGGATAAAGTGTCTTGAAAAATTCCAGTATGATTAAATGATTCTATCCCCATTCAAGTTAGTGGAGAGCTAACCCCTAGTTAGCCAGCTCTGCCCATAGAGCATGAGCGGTATGCACTCATCCAGCCAGCATGGGAATGTCAAACCTAACACCAGAAATATACAGAGAGATTAACCTAGCAGGGATTGGCTTAATAAGTATTGAGTGAACTTCTTTGGAAAGAGCTTGAATGTAACAAATTCTCATTTATATGTAAAAAGTTCTGCACTGCAGGTTTATATGACCCTGCTGAGGTACGAATACACTCAAAAACAAGCAAACAGTAGGTAGGATAATCCCTGTTTGGGATTTAAAGGCACACTGTTTTTGTGTTTGAACAGAGGGGATCATTTCTACAGACTGTACTACTGGCATTCATGGTGTGGACAGCGGTGTAAATTAGACTTCCCAACAGCTGTGTGGTGTCTATGATCACTCTAGACTGGTTGATACAACACTGAACTCCAGCAGAGGACTCACAGGAGAGAAGCGGTTGTTAACTGTCAGCTCATATAATCAGATCATGAACAGTTACCAACAGTTTGTGATTGTTATGACAGATTACATGGTTTAGTGTAACCTCTTCTGTATTGCTTTTGGCTCTGGGAAACAGAACTAAGTCATTACTAATGCAGACTTTCTCTTTCAAAAAAGACTGACAGTGAGGTTTGTCTGATCCAATACAATTTTTAAAAAAGTCTCAATAGACCTCTGTTACAATAAAGTCTCCCAACTGTTCATGATCTTTAAATGATTAGTAATACATTCATGGAAATTCCCATTTTTTGTTCAATTTCTTGTTAAATTGTGTAATGACCCTGACTGGAAAATAGTGCTACCTATTCCAAATAAGCCTACTCACACAATGATTTCTTTTGAAAAAGGATGAATAGATATGTGCAATATCCTTGGATGGAAACCAAGATTTTTTATTTCATTTTATTTAATATGCACAATTATGAAGAACTGATGTAAAGATGAAGCTTCCAGAGTCTGTTTGTAAGTAAGAAACTCATTTAGCCCTCCTGTTGTCCTCGAGTCAAGGAAGGAAGGGAGGAAAGGAGGGAGGAAAGGAGGGAGGAAGGAAAGGAAGGAAGGAAGGAAGGAGGAATGGAAGGAAGGAGGAACGGAAGGAAGAAAGGAAGGAAGGGAGGAAAGGAAAGGAAAGAAGGAAGGCAGGTAGGAGGGAGGGAGGAAAAGAGGAAGGGGGGAAGGAAGGAAGGAAAGAAGGACAGAGGAAAGAAGGAAGGGAAGAAGGGAGGGGGAAGAAAGAAAGAGAGAAGGAGGAAGGAAGGAAGGAAGGAAGGAACAGTCAAAACAGACGGGGTCAATTTGACCCAAGAGGACAACACGAAGGTTAAAGCCAGATTAAACAAATTCAGCGCTGGAACATAACCTTCCAGTATGTCATGTAGTTCATTGACTTTGTGGTATTTAATTCTTATTAAAAACAATGCGATTTAGTTTTGGTTTCCCACCACGGCAGGTTAAACGATGTTAGCTTGACAGTGTGTGAGCCAATTAAGTGTCTGTGGTCCATTCAGACATGTGTGTAATAACAGCTGGACAGAGAAGAGTGATGAGAAGAGGCATTTACAATTAGAAGGATGGAAAAATGACTGTGGATGAGATAACATAGATGGGAAGGGATAAAGCTGCTAATAAAAGAATTGTTCATAGATGTTATATATGATGAATATAAACATTACAACTCTACAAAAGTGTCTGCTGTAGTGCTCACTTATTTCAGGATATGAATACTATGCCTCACACTTTCTATTTGAGAAAGAGTGATGAAAGAAATACTCAAGAAGAGACTGCATTGTGTTACAGAGGCAGGAAGTAGTGTGAGGATTTAGGCTTTCTATAGCTGGATTTCCGCAGTATTTATCACAGCAATCTTCTTACACTGGTGTCAATACAGTTTAACATTCCTAAATAAATCACAGTACTGTCTACTAAGATGCCCATCCCTGTGAAAGCACTGTGCAGCACAAAGATCAAGGCATAACACTCACACTCAGATTCTCCAGTGCAGCATTAAGTGGTGTCCAAAATTACAAAAAGCAAAAGTGACTCACGATATTCATGAGAGTGAGGAGGTAATTCTGCACATGCTCCTTTCCGTGAAAACGAACCACAGAGTCATCAACTCCCAGCAGGACTTCTATGTTGTAGTCATCTTCTCCGGCATCGCGGCGTCGGCGGCGTCGGACTGTCTCGTTCACCTGCTTGGCTACAGAGTCGAGAGCTCCGGGAACATCCAGCTCTGGAACATCCAGCTCTGGTTCTGTACAGAGATCAAGAAAAGAGGAGATATAAGTGCTGCTTTTACATGAGAATAACAATACACAACAATACATATTCCTATAAACCAAAATATGTTTCACTCCCAAGGAAACCAAGGAAAAAAGTGTTAACATATATCCTTCAAAATAAAAGCCTTAGTTTAACCAACACTTGATTTAGTGCCAGTTAAATCACATTTAAAACACAGGAGGTGCACAGCAGAACCACACTGTGTCACCTGGCTCTCAGTGACAACCATAGACTGTATAAAAGAAATGGACGTAACATCTGTGACGTCACCCATTGGTTTGTGGACTGCTGCTCGGAAGCCAATAGTTTCGAATCTAGGCAGCGCCATCTTGAAAATTTCAGGTGCATGCTGGGAAAATAAAAACACGGATTCTACTTATATGGGCATGAGGCGGAGCCATGGGCGGAGTGGGGAGGTTGCGAGGGCTGGATCTCGAGGACATTGGGCAATCAACCTGTCAATCAGGACGTAGCCACGCCCTAATGCATACCCTGCTTTATCGTCACATATAAAATCAGGGAGGCCAAAATTCCCCAAATGAACATCATACTGCATTGAAGAAGGCTTTAAACTAGCGATTGAGACCATGAACACATTTTGAAAACATTTACTGAGGTTAGAAATCAAGTGAGAAGTTGGTGAATTCTCCATTGACTTGTATGGAGACGGAAGTCTTTTTGACACCAAAACGGTCGCCCCCTGGTGGCCTTTTGATAGAATGCAGTTCTAAGTTACTTCCGTGTTGGCCTCATTTCAGAGGACCAGAACTCCCCGCCTGGTAGCAGCTCGATATTGTGATAAATGATTGATAGTTTAGGTTAAAAAAAAGACAACTATTTGATGGTTTCACTTTCACAAATTCACTTGTCTTACATTTTACTAAATTTGTCTAAATAAGTCTTTTTTGTTTTGGACTGTTGGTCGCACAAAATAATACATTTGATCTTGTCACTTCAGGCTCTACTTCTTTTTTCCACAGTTTTTTGATGAAGATGAATCAATGATAAAAATAATCGCTGCAGCTCTAACAGGAAGTGGGAGAAATAATTGAGGGACAGGGGTCAATAGGATCACTTTTGCCCTGATCAGTGTCTTGTTGGTTGCTGAATTTAGAGACTCATATTTGAGGAGAGTGGAGTGTGAAAAAAAAGCTGCACTATTTTTCTTCTACTACTTTTCATTCATGTAATAGTTTACATTTCTGCCTTTCACTCTTTTGTCTGCCCTGAGGTGACCAAGTGGGTATTTCAATTATTGTCTCACATACTGTGGCAACGTTTTCAGACATTACTCATACGTTAATAAGGCCTCAGGCTACATTTACTGTCTCTCTGAGCGTATGAGGTTAACATGTTTGTGACACAGTAGTAAAAGCTGCTGAACTGCTATCAGGTTATGCAAACCACTGATCATTTTTCAGCTGGTAGTAATAACACTCTAAGAACAAACAATCTATTGTTGTTTTAAGGCCACATTTTTGCAATTCACAGATTGTCCTCATTTGCGTTATGTAATAGGAAAATCTGATTTGACTTCAAAGCAAGTTTCTGTCATCACTCGAAAATGAAGGGAACTATCTGACTTGACAGTATTTGGTCCCCTCTACACTCGCTGGTTCTGGATCAGACCATGAAATTGCTAATACTTCTCTTTTTTGAAGGAATAGCCTGCCAGTACTTCGAATCTCCCTAATACCGCTCAGCTTTACACTCTGAAGGCCGAGGCCGTCTCTGTCGAACCTCTCAGGGAAATATGAAATCCTTCATTTGGATCTCTTCAGTAATCCTGATGAGAGCAAACAACTCCTTGTCTCCCGATTGAGTGGCTGCAGACTTTATAGTAGGACTCAGTGGAGATAAAATTTTACACTGTAACGACTGAAAAATGATCTCCTCTGTGGTATCAGCTGCTTTGTTGGTCATAAAAACCGCCAGCGGGAGAGTCACAGGTTCAAAACCTGGTGGAGGAAATATTGGCAAGCATGAGAATCAATCATCATCTTTGAGCGAGACTGTTTTGATTCAGTGGAGCTGCTGGCCAACTGTAAGGCTGATTATGCATACAGTTTGTTTTGTTTGGTCTCAGACTAAGTGGAAAATTGTATTTTTTTTCTGTTAGTTTCTTATTTGTTTCATTTTAATCTTGTTTGACATGATCTCAAATTGAAATGAAGAATGTGCCCCCTCAGTGCACTCCCGAGGTGTTTTAAGCAGTTTAAATTTCTCAAATGTTTGCAGGCAGGCAGGAGGGATTGTTTTATCAGGCCCGCACCATCATTACATTACTCAAGGAGAGGTTTACGACTTATTATATCCTGCTGTTTATTAAAAGGAGAGGTTCACAATGTTTCAAGTCTGCCCTGAAACAAAAGTCGGGTGCCAAAATGAACGCTGACACATGTTTTTTCTTGCTGTAACCCACAATCCTCATTCTGTACAAAAATCTATGTAAAAGTTTATGACAAATTGGTTAAATTAAGTCAATAGCTTTCAAAATTATAGTCTTTTCTGAGCCAAATTCCACCTTTTTGTGATACTCCTGAGACACTAAGAGGGAAGGTTTTTTTACTTAAAAGAAGTATAACTGTGGAAGGTATCCACCAAATTTGACAGGAGAGGCCTCCAGCCAGCCCTCACAGGGGCAAGATCTGTGCAGCGTATCTCCTTCCCTATGTACAAAGCTTCTCCGCTACATCCTCGCCAGCATCATTTGGCTCAGCCTCCCGCCTCCATCCAGCCAGCAGCCACCGGAGGCCGAGACACAAACAAAATCAACCCGCTATTGACCGAGACAGATCTGTAATTGATGTCTGAAATCAGGAGCTCGATTCACATTCTCAGCCAGAATCTGACGGCTGGCCAGACAGTCGAGTTATTAAGCAATATTTTTGTGGTTAAAAATATATCAATGAAAAGATTTTGAAAGTGGGGGAGAGGGGGGGGGGGGGCATATCGCTTCTATCCCCTTATTATGGAAATTATGCCTCAGTGCATACTCAGAAGCATATTATGAATATGCGATGATTGGGGCAGTGATTATATCAGGGTGGCCATGGCCCTCAGTGGCGCCATTGACCCCCTGGGGCCCTTGTGCATTTGTCTCAGTTGAGCAAATCCTCAATCTGATCCTCAAAAACCGAATATAAACTGAAGTGGAAGGAGGTCATCTTCCATTTGGTAATGTCCATAAACCTCTGCCTGTCTGCCAGCAACACAGCACTGGCCTTGAGCTAAAAAGTGGGTTCATGTAGGTTCACGCAGCCCATTTCCAAACAAACCAGGGTTGGTAAACAGAAGTCACATGGACTCACAAGTAGCTTGTGTATTAAAGACGTTTCGGTGACCCGTCATCCTGCCGTGTCAGAAAATTTGGCAGCCGGGTGTCAAAACAAATCTCGTTCCAATCTCGTGGCTACCTAAAGCATGATGACTGTGTTGGCAGTCTATACTGGAATTAACCTTCTTTGGTCTTCACACCACTTAAGCTCACATGAAGAATCAGATAAACAGACGCATCTATTTATAACAATTCAACCTATTTGTGTTACTCTTGGAAGAAGATAAAGACATTTTCAGATGTCTTTTTAGTACCCATGTGTTCCCTTTCTGGTTACATTAACTGAATGTACAGAGTAAACTCTTTTGCAAAACCACTCATAACACATTTGGCGTGAACACACCCTAAAAGACAGAACTATGATTTCTTTGAGAGCCTCCTAAGTATGGATGTCTGTACCTGAAGAAAGGTGAGGCAGAGCATTCCTGAAAAAGCTCCTCCACGCTCTGTGAACTTCCCCTGAGTAAATAAATGATCGAAGCATAAAAATAAAATAAATAAAAAATGAAATCACAGCTTTTATATTTCATCCCCATTGGGTGAAGATACTGTGCTGGCAAACACTTGGAAATCTAACGCCATAAATAAAAGCGCAGGCCATTTTTCATTTTTCCAGGGATTCTTAGGGCCGCAGACAGGGCCAGTGATTGAGTGGAGAGGGAGCTAAAATAAATAGGAAGAAATGGCTGCCACCTCAGTCGTGGCCCGGCTCCTACAGTGTTGGGATTGTGGAGCGCATTCCTCCTCTCCGCCGCTCCCGTCATGACACAGGCATTCTTGTGCAGCGGGCCAGCTCCCCCCCTCCCCCTCCTGAGTAAACAGGCTTTCTGAGGTCCCTACTTCAAACGCACAGGACTTCCCCTCAGCAGCGCTCCTTAAGACCGCTAGTGTGCTTCAGTCAGCGGTGAGTCCCCCCCTCCACCCCACTCCCTCCACTCCCACCCTTGCTCTCTCCGCCTTACCCCACCCCGGCCCACAGCCCAGTCCCACGGGAGCCCCACCATGCAGCAGCAGCAGCAGCAGCAGCCCAGGAGACAGGAGAGGCCCCCAGCCAGCGCCTGCCCACACGTGGCACTGAGCGGCAAGGTGGCAACGAGGCCAGCCAGAGCCGCCGCAGGCTAAAAATGGCACAGAGGTAGGCGACAGGCAACTCGCCATCAGCCCAGAGTGGAAATCTACTGTGTCCGCTGTGACGCCATTAATATCCACACTGCACTGTTCACAGATGCTCACACACTCCAGCAACCGAACGATTGATCGATTAACCACTTAAGCAGATAAACAGAAAATAAATAGCCAAATAGTTTGATAGTTGAATGATCAATTTTGTCTTCTTATAAGCAAAAATGTGAAGATTGGATGCTTTTCTTTGTCATACATGATAGTAAACTGAACATTTTTGTGCTTTGGACTGTTGATCAGACAAAGAAAGACATCTGATGACATCACCTTTTACTCTGAGGAATTCTCTGTCAGTATGTTCGCATTTGTATATTTAGATTCATATACATATACGCCTCCTCATGTTTCTTAGCAAAACTGTAAGTACCTCTGACAGGAAAAGCATGCAGCACCTGACAGAGTATGTAGGACGTCACAGCGACAATAAGCAGCAATTTTGCATGAAAATATGGGCCGTAATCCTTTTATCTCCTTCTGCTACAGCAGGGCAGCAGGATTGGCCTATATAATGTACCTTGAGTGTGAAATGATGCAGACATACACTTTGCATAAAACCTACTTTCTCAGCTGAAAGTAATTTGTCTCATGCGGCAAAACCAGTAAGGGTTAAAGCGAAGTAGGACAAATAGACTAAGGGAGATAGATTTTTTTCTCTTGTACAATTGTTTTGCTAGATCAGTCAGCAGTGGTGTCACAGACAGTTCATACTTGATGAGTTTCAAACTTGAGAAGCAAGAAAATTCAAAATTCAAACTACTGTATAATGCCAGACATTATTTTTAATGACTGGGGGATTTGAATGGGACTTAATGTTAGAAGGACACTTTAGAGTGAGTCAGAGTCTGAGAAGAAAAAGGACCAGAGATCAAAAATAACAAATTCATCAACAGAGAGAGTGCTCGCTTTTAAGTCAGAGAGGTTGGTGCAAGTTTAGGTCAAGAATGATGTCAGACTCCTGACTCAGACCCACTGGATCATCACTGTCATAAGCAAAATAAACATCAATCAGACATATACTGTACAGTGGCCTTAACACAATTCCCCTGCAGAGGATGAAAAGCTTTCATGTTCATCTGCCATCTAAGCAGGTGCATGCCACACAGCTCCATTTCTACACTGGCTTCCCATGTGAAAAAATAACTCAAAAAGTGTGATCTAAGCAGCTTTGAAAAAGGCGAGATCACGGGTTTACAGCATCACGACAATTGTGGACGGTTCAAAAGGTTGCAATCTCAGAGGTATTCAGTCACAGAAACAGGAGACGAGACACCTCTTCAAAACATTTGCCATGTGGGAAATGTCTCTTGGCAGACCAACAGGAAATGTCAGGTAGCTTTGGCTGCAAACAATTCAGTGCAGTCATGTCTGTATGGGGGGATGATGATGAGGTGAAAGGTTGTTTGGATGATGAATTCTGCTTCCCAAAGCACCATTATACAGTAGACTCACGTAGCATTCATTTTTATATATATATCGCCTCATATCACAACTCATAAATTTGCCTCAATGACTTCACAACCTGTACAGACCCTCTATCTTTAATCCTCTTCCAGGATGAACAGACCAAGATTACAGTATGGAAAAACATTACAGGTTCAGATATAAGGAGGAAATCGAACAACTGGTGTAACTCAGCGACTTCCAACGACAGGTTTGTGGACCCACGCTGGGCTACAGAGGGTTCACTGTGGTGCCTGCAACAGTATTTAAACAGCAATTACCTTAAACTTGTCTGTCTATGTTGCATATTTCTTCATCACTCCCAGCTAAACATACAGCAGGATACCTTTAAATAAAGTCAGTCACCTTTCAAGTCATCAGTCTGCCATCACCTACAGTACTCTACTCATCAGCTACTTGACCTACATGTGCTGCATTCCTATAGGTATTAAATTATTTAGAGGAGTTAGGGGAGATAAAGTTTATTTCAGTTGTGGTAAACCCTCCCCTCCACATTGACCAGTTCTTAAAAATTTGATCAATAGAATAAACATTCAAGCAATAAACAACAGTTAAATAACCTTATAAATAACTTCATAACATGTCATACATACTGTACATGCCCAGTAAGCATGGATTTAATCAGGTTTAATTGTCATTTCAGCCATTAAAAAACAGAAATTGAAATATATTTGAAAAACAACAACAAAACAAACAAACAAAGAAGGCATCAAATGTATATTAAAAACATCTTAATTAAAATAAAGCATGCAGCCAAATTCAACTGCAAGTCAAATAATCAACCATCCATTTCAACTGGTTTAAATTTGGTTGGTAAGTTAGAGATCTTTAGACGTATAGATGTCTTGATTGCACATAACTGTGACTTCAACATAATTCAAATTCCAATACTCATGTGGTTAGAATCTACTACATGTTAAAACTACTACTTTAATTCAGTACTGCCTTTTCACTATCAAATGACCAAATCCATGCCATTGGGTCTTAGCTGCAATGTGATGCTGAATTGGTACTTAAACATCAGAACATTTCATTTTTCTCCATTCATGGCTGTACCATGATAATGTTCCTGTTATATAAGAAGAATATTTTTAGAAACATTAAGGTGACATGATGGTAATAACCTGTTCACCCAACGCTAAACACATAAAAGATCTGATGCATGTCCTCTATTAGTTTATACGAAGAAAGCAATGTGTGCCCAAAGCCACTAATGCTACAAATCTTTCTTGGTTGACATCTCATTTTACATTAGCCATGAATAAAGTTTATTATTCTGTTGCCGCACAATTTCATTCTGTTTGGAGCTGGATACGGGTTTCATGGAGGTATGAGTCAGTGAACAATAGTGTAAAATCAAGCGCCTTGATTCAGTAAATGCACAACAATGCAAAGTCAGTCTTAACATGAAATAGAAAACAACACGACTGTCAATCTTATCTTTATCATTTTAGCAGCGCAGAGGTTCCACTACCGAAGTGTTTTGAAGCTGCACTTAATTTTATTCTTGCAATTTACTTCTTGTCATGTAAGGGAATTCTTGACTCCCCAGTGCACATAAAACCTGGATAATTACACTAGATTTTATGACTGAGGCAATATTGTTTTAGCCGCTCTCTTCCCTCTGCCTCAATTGAGTTGAAAATGAGCGGTGACAGCAGCAACAACAGCAGCCTAATTACAAGCAGCGCACTGCAACAAGAGAAAAGATGCTGGCCGAGGCATTTCTCATGGTGAGGACGCCATGCAGGTTTGTGGTTCTGTGTTGAAGTGTGCTGCAGATTTTTAAAAAGGTGCGTGTGTGTGTCTATGTGCATTCTCCGTGGCCCACCCGAAGCTTCTGAAACTCTAATAACAGGCTCGTGGGGAGTTTTAAGCATAAAATTGAAGCCAACACTCCTGCTCCCACTGGGCCTTATATTAAAGCATTACTAATGATTTCTTGTCAAGTCTTGGCTGTTTCGCCTAAGAAAAAAAAACCCATGAAGTCCTTCACTGCAAAAAAGAACCACTAAAAAAAAAAAGGATTCCTCCGAAAGTTTGTCACAGACTTTTCGGGCTACATTAACAGCAAATATAACGCTACACCTTATCATCAAAGCCTGCATGACAGAGATGGATATGATTTTCATGTGTATACAATATTAAATGGTTAACGTCTACATTTAAACACAATACTGTACGAATTTTAAAGGACCAGTGTGTAAGATTTAGTGACATCTAGGGGTGAGGTCACAGATTGCTCGGTGGATGCGAAACCTACAAAAAATATGAAAAGCTACTGTGGAAACTTGGCGAGCTTCATGAAAAAGAAATGAACCCTACATAGGGAGAGGTTCTCCCTATGTAGGGTTCATTTCAAGGTAATCGAAAATACAATGATTCATATTTTCAGGGGATTATCCACTAATTAAAACACACTTATGAATAATACATTTCAAGCCTGTTCCATTAGATGCTATTACAGTCTACTCACTGCATCTTTAAGATTTACAAGTGGATGAGTCTACTCTCCAAGGAAACATTATTTAGAGGCACTTAAATTGCTCTAATCAATCTTTTTATATGAGCAATAGACCAATATGAAATGAGTGACTAATATGCTGGATTTAAAAGTAGATCAAAGGAGATTTACAAAAGTTCCTGTGCAAGAGAAGATGGTTTAGAGGCACTTTAATCAATATATTTCTTAATAAAAAATAGGTAAAATGAC
The DNA here is from genome assembly GCA_021039105.1 of Scomber colias. Classification (NCBI taxonomy): domain Eukaryota; kingdom Metazoa; phylum Chordata; class Actinopteri; order Scombriformes; family Scombridae; genus Scomber; species Scomber colias. The sequence continues at coordinate 24,061 of JAJDFG010000143.1, forward strand.
TTGACCGTGCTAGTCTTATCACAAATAATCTGCTGTTTCCCTCAGCTCTATCAAGCTTTTTACCATCTTTCAGCTCATTGTTTTAGTTTTACAACTCGTAACTTTACCGTTCTGTCAACTCATCAACTTCATCGACATTGTTTCCAGCAACATTAAGCAGCATTTTAAACAACCAGGATCTGTTAAAAATCGGTCCAGCACCAAACAGCAAACAAAGTTAGAAGAACATTTAGCAGCTGAGGAGCTGGATTTCCCTCAAGAGTTAGAGGAAACAGAGCCAAAAGGAGTGGGCTGACATTCCTCTAGTAAATAACTCAAAATGAATGCTAATGCTCTGTACCTGCTGGATGTAAGAAACTTGCTAATAACTAAAAGTGGTAATATTATGTCGGTGTGGTGTTTACAGTTTGTTCTGCTGCCCCCAAGTGACCTAAAATCAAATAAATACTGATCTAACTGTTAAATTTATACCACTCACTTTGCACATTCAAAGCAACCAGGGAAGCTAGTTAGCAAAGCCCGCAGACGCTCCAAGACCATGAAAACCAGAGTCAAATGTTTTAGAAATCTCAATTTATATGATTAGATTCTAGTAGGTGGAGATAGGATTGGAAAGCCAGCACTGACGTCACAAGACAGACCAAACTGGGTAAACTAGCTACTTGTTGTGACATTGACAGAACTGACCAAAGCCTGGAGAAATGTACCACCCAGACAGCCGCTATCATCACCGGCCTCCAAGAAAATGTCACATTGTGTGGGTGAGACAGAGGTCAACCTGTTCTGCCCAAACCAGGTAAACAGAACGCACTCATGGAGGTACACACAGGAACGTCCGCAAACTGTGAGCACATAGTGAAAGGTGGGCAATGTTTCAAGACTTGGACAAGATTTCCTCCTACGGCCCACACGTTTACCACGTAACATGGGATTATTCCTCCTCAGAGCGGTTCTGGATCAGACGAATGTTTAAACACATACAGATATATAATATGGGTGCAAATTAAAAAGAAATGGGACCTTGTTATAATAAAGTATCACCAACCTACTATCAAAGTCAAAGCTATTCCTCCAGCACAAAAATATTTATTATGATGTTATTTGGTTGTTAAAATGGCCAACAGGCAAAGCTGATAACATGAAAATGTAAAAGAAAAAAGACTTTTGATATAAAATACAAACTAGAACAAACACACTAAGGTAGTATCTGACAGTCTGCACATGTGTCTGCCATGAAAAAGAGTAATTTGGCATGCCTGTTGGACGCTGACAGCTGAAACATGAACTGATGATGCTGCCAGTGACAGCAGAGCGCCAGTGAAGAATCGAAGGTTTTTTTTTTGTTGCTGTGTTTTGGCTTCCTGTGGAGGTACACACGCTTCAAAAACAACACATTTTATCAAAGTAAATATCACGCCATCCACCTGTTTCATTATACAGTGATTTTCCTCAGCCCTGAAATTAAATGTCAGCTTTGATATGTCATACAGTGTATCTGATAGCCATGTTTGACGTGGGTGTTTTAATTTCAAAAAGGGACTATTTTTGCTATTAAAATAAAAAAAAGAGATACTTTAATAATCCTGAGGGAATTTTTAGTGTCACAATAACCTTTTGTAATTATTATTTATGGTGTATGTAGTGCTGCAAAGGTCTTTAACAAAATACTTGTTCACTCTATAATGCATAGCTTTCATTTTCATTGACTCATTGGCATTTTATGTTTCCCTGCAGGCACGAGAACCTGCAATCTGTAAAGGGTAATGATTATGAAAAGGCTGAGTTTAAGTAGTCTCTCAAGTCAATAGTTACTACAGCAAAGGTTGTTCAACATGGCGACACTGTTGTACACTTCAGAAGCATTAGCATCCTAGATCAATGCACATTCACATCATTATGGTCATTGTTAAACTATTACAATCACTGAGAAATAATTATTACAAACAATAATCAGTGTGTCTGGATGCTTCATCTGATTAAAACATCATAAGGCTGCTGATGATGACGGCTTGATTTTAATTTGTTGTTTTAATCCTTAAGTGTTTTTTGCCAATCATTTATGTAAATACAGTAGGAGATCTATACCAGAGAAATGGAAGTGTTATGAGAGCTATATTTAGAAAATCAAGTCTCTCACAAATCTCTGAACATATGCCAAAGCTCTGATCACATTAAAGCAGATTGTGAGGCTTTAATTAAGGCTTTAAAACTTTCCAAGCACCGACTGCTTCTGTAGCATATTATCAAAATCTGTCAGGTACTGAAAGCTAGTTAAAAATGGTTGATCAAAGTCCTAATTAAGTTAACTTACTGTGTAATCACATATAATCTGAATTAAACTGTACTTAACACTGTATTTTATTCATGGTGAACTTGTACAGCTCTTTGTTTTAATGCAGCAATGAACAGAGATGCAAACTGGTCACACAAAAAAGGAAAAGGCTTTTCCAGGCACGCCTACTACTACTGTTTGTTTACTGAAGCAAACCAATCAGAACAGAGGGAGCTAAATGACCTGTTTCAGACAGATGTTGAACTGAGGGGCTTTAAAAAGAGCCAGTTTAAGATGAATAAGGAGCTTTTTGACCTGTTAATCGTGCAAAGATATTCCAGTAAAGCCCCAGAACACACATATACACCTGGAAATGTGAATCACTCATCCTACCTTTAAAAGGCCTTTATTTAGATAACATACAAATGGTGACCAGTGTAAGTGCTTCAGCTTTTCAACTTCGCAAACTCCCTGTTATTAGTGTCCAGTTCAAATGATTGTGCGCCTAGCAACAACCTTCATATTGGCATCAGATTTACACCCTGTGTTTACCCACCTCATGTGACAACCCATACTATAGCTTGAGATACACAGAAGCATATAAACTGTAGCTTCAACACAAAATCACAAATTTGTTTACATTTTTTATTCAAGTAACAAGTTTAAACAAATGAGAGAGGGAGGTTTTGTTTTTTTTTTTACTTGGACAGAGCTACCATAGATGTTTTTCTCTGCTTCCAGTCTCGATGCTAACCACTTCCTGTTTTGAGGTCCTTACTTCATGCATCAATCGTCTTATCTCACTCTCAGATTGAAATCTTACAATTCAAACAATTTCTTCAACTTGAACCTGCTTGATCTTTACTCTCATACCAATTCTATGAGTTTCTGTGTTGCAAAATTGCTTATCTTGTAGCTGTTGAGTAACAAACTTGTGTGGAGTGTGTTTGTGTGTGAGGCTGAGAGAGGGAGAGAGAGAGAGGGAGAGAGAGAGAGAGAGAGAGAGAGAGAGAGAGAGAGAGAGAGAGAGAGAGAGAGAGAGAGAGAGAGAGAGAGAGAGAGAGAGAGAGAGAGAGAGAGAGAGAGAGAGAGAGAGAGAGAGAGAGAGAGAGAGAGACCTGAATCAGACAACGGTAGGCCTTGTTGGGGTCGGTCAGTTACAACTTGCAGCAAAACTTAGACTTCATTCATGGAAGGGTGCGAACTGCCTTTTTGGAAGAAATGCCCACTGTATTTCCTTTCAGGGGAGTTCAATATATTTTGGTGACCTGCATCTGTTTTATTTTTTCCTGAGTTGCTCTCTTTCTCTCAGAGAACAAACAACCTAATGTCATCGTCGAAAAGGCCAAGTGACAAACTGTTTAATGCTCCCCCCCCCCCTCCCTCCCCCCTCCCCCCTCCCCCTCCCCAACACAACTTATCCAACAGAGAAATCCAAGGACCTAAAACACTGAAGCATTAATGAAAAAGTAAGGCGTGATGGAAGCGTATGAATGGAGCCTATTTCTAACTCTGCCGAGGATGTTTTTGGTCCTGTTTGCTTCTTAGTTGGCAGGATATCTAAAAGGCTACTTGAACAAATTACTATAAAATGTTGTGAGGTATTAGGTCATGGGAATACTGCACTTATTTGAAGGATCCAGATGCAGATTAAAAAGTTGTTCTGTTGCTTTGGCTTTGAATCACAGTCGACTCACATTGTTACTGTGTGTAGTTTCTAGCATGTTCTCCTCGTGTTAGCGTAGGTTTCTGACATGTGCTTCAGTTTCCTCCCACCATCAAAGGCATATATGTTAGGGTTAATACTCCTGTTAAAACTGAGGGACTGGCAAACTGGAGTTGGTCTCCGGGAGGGGGGGGGGGGGGGGTTTCGCTTCAGCTGCTGACTGCTCCTAGTGTGTGTTTACAGGATAGGTCAAATGTAGAGGATCAATTCGCCCCCAGCAATCAATAAAGTACTTACTTTTCTTCTAATCAACACATTTAGAAGACTGTGTGGAGCCTTTGCAGAGGCGTGAAGTCCCCTCGCTCATTTCCAGTTCATCTTTCATTCTTATTTCAAAAAGAATTTTACAGCTCATAATATAATAATCCAATAAAATGGCAACTTACTGAAGAGATAAAAAAGAGAAACAAGATATTTCCATAACTCAAAGGACTGAGGGGTCTGCTAGTTTTTCCAGCTCATCACCGCTGCAGCTGGTTTCAATGATGATAATTTCCCTGATGAGTTAATCCTGTTACAGTCCAGCCACACACAAAAAGTGACGAAGCAGCCAAGCACCACCAACGCCTCATCTTCTCAATCCAAATGTTGTCTGTTTACTCGTATGATTGCTGGGTTTAGTAGTAAAACAGGCTTGTGAAGGAGCTTCCTCAAAGTAAAACTTTACTTCAGCAATAAATGAAACTGCCTGCAATTCATATTTAATTCAATTAAGCTCCGGGGCATGAGTTTGGTTTTATAACTGCAGAGGTTCTTCAAACCCTCCCATCTCTTTTATACATTCAAATCAATTTAGCAAATAACATTTAACTGGTCATCATGTCTCCATGCAAAATATTTTGAAACATTGAAATTCTGTGGAAATCGCCGTCTATGTATATTTTTTTGCCCACTTTGAAACTCTATTCCTATGAGTACAAGGTAATATTTGACCTTCTCTCTTCTCTCATCAAGGTAATGACAGCTTGACAGTCAGAGGACACTGCTCAGAGAGATTTTACTGAATAAAATAAAAATGGAAATAATGCCCTTGATTAGACTCTCAACAGATCTCAGGTGTTGAATCGTGTGCTGCAACTTTCCCCTTTCACATCATGCTCTGTGCAAGCAACGACACCATGTATATCATGTATGTATATATGCACATGTACATCACATTTCACTGATGAATATCATAATAATAGGATGTGAAAGTTCACTTTGGAAATAGTCTGACATAATATTATGAATAGAAGAGGAAGCTTTCTCACTGTGTTCATCAGTGTTGAATGATGTTAGACTGTGAGATGCAGCTGGTAAGTGGACCATGTGTTAAGACTATTTTGTCAAACAAAAAAAATATTGTTTATAATCCTCAATAAATTAATGTTCTACTACTAAAAAATTGTACACTACAGCAGATTTCTTCACAGTAAAAGACACGGCAGTAGTCTGACAGTAACATACCACAAAAAGCTGAATTGTTGATAACAAATCCTACAAATCCGGCCATTGATCATGACTGACTGATTGGCAACTGACACATCAGCTTTTTGAGATTTAATGCTCCCACCTCAAACAGCACTTTCACCAACAACCCTTAATCACAGAGCTAGAACTGAGAGGTTTCTTTGATGTGCTTGTTGTAATTTACAGATATGAGCAGTGTTATAGCAGCTCTTCTTACACAATGCAAAGACACTTCAGTCCAGCAATAAAAAAAACTCAATAATAACTGGTAGCCTGGTTCGTCAACCCTCTTGGTGCAGTTCTTTTGGGCAGGTGTGAACACAGCACTCCATTGCAAACCAAAGCAACCAGACTGAGACTGAGACTTGTTGAGGAGGTGGTCTTGGTCCAGTTACAAACAAACTCTGGTTCAGTTTCGTATCCGTCGGTGGTCAGCAAATCTGAGTGTTTAGAGAAAGCGCATGTGTGTGTTGGTGAATGCCAAGTGTTGGTTATACTGTACGCTGCTGTGTGTGTGTGTGTGTGTGTGTGTGTGTGTGTGTGTGTGTGTGTGTGTGTGTGTGTGTGTTGCTGTTGTATGAGTTAAATGAGAAGGGATGCTGACGTGAAACTGAAGCACGGCAAAATAAACTGTGGAGGCCCGCAACAGTTTGACACAGCATTGGTAAACCCCACACATTGTTCTCTAGACCAAACGATGACCACAATTACAAAGAAATGGAGAGCTATCCCGGAAGAAAAACAAACACTCATTTCTCCCCTCACCAACTCCACAAGATTCCTGTCCAATGAATGGAGTGATGGCTTTTGTTGATACATTTTGGTTCGCTTCACCAAACCGAACCAAAGGGGAAATGCAAAAAAGTACCAACTAATCAACCGATTCAGACCAATGCAAACAAACTATAGGTGTGAAAACGCCTAAAGTGTTGCCACTCCCAGGAATGCTAAACACACAAATCTCCTTTTGTGTCCAACATACAGCTGCAATCCAATTTTTTTTCTTACTATTAGTTTTGGATCAGTATTTCTATATAAAGACAATGCTGATGAGCATCTAGAGGACACAGTGGATGTAATATCACAACAAGCAACAGGAATGTGAAGTATTTGGCTCTAGCTAGCAGGCAGACTGGATGGAAAGAGGGGAAAAAGGAGAAAGGGATGCTCATGAGCTCCTTCCAGCTGCCATGTGACTTTTGGAAAAGCAACTTGGACGATTCACAGCGATTCAGGAGAAAACACAACTGAGCTTCTTTTTTTTTTTTTTTTTCTTAATTCAAAATATTTCTCAATGCTCCCAAGGTCTTTTCCATCCTCCAGATTCTTGGCTTGTGCCGAAGTCGCTAATTATCACCAGGTTTCAAATGGAAAGAACTCATCAGACGCATTCAGGGTTCATACTTCTAAAGACACGAGGCAATGTGGAAAATATCTTCCGGATCTGCTGGTTCATCATGCAAAGAGGTATGCAGAAATATCAGACCAAGCACAATCACCTTCATTAACATTATTTACTTTGGTGATGGCCTTGCAGACAGAAGGAGTGTCTGGTGTTGCGTGTTTTATCTCTAGATTTACCCCCGCACTGATTTTCAGCCTCAAGAATCTGCAGAACACTTCAAAGCCTTTGAGGAGTCGCATACTGAGTGTTTCCACTCACCTCTGACACTGCTGAAATTGAATTCTGTTCACAACACATTAAAGAAACCATCCTCAATAACAGGACAAACAAAACTCCTTCTGTGCCCCTTTTATCGATGTGATCAGGATGTTATATAATAGTCCGACAATGCTACCTCTCCCCCCACCAACCCAGTCCTGGAATAAGCTACAGGCAGCTGTGACTAAATTTTTATGGCAAGGTAAGCGACCACACATCAAGCTCTGTACAATGCAGCGGGAGAAAAAGGGCCGGTGGTCTGTCTCTTCCAAATGTTTAATTCTATTACTGGGCTTTAACGCTTAAACCCTCATAAACCTTGCTTCAGCCTGAGGCATTTGAGTCGTGCTCTGGAAGAAAGTCTCATAAGTCCTTCCAAGATCTTCTGTATTCTAATGTGGCTATTAAACAGTGTCTATTAGCTTGGTTTACAGCAGGGAAAACATTGATAGCTATGCACTAGAAGCCACCTCGATCCCTTTTCTTTTTGAGTGGAGGTTCTTACATACCAAGATATTGTGTGAATGGAGGTATTGACAGCCTGTGTACATGCAACAAAGTCAATGATAAAGATAATGATGAACACTTAACCTTGTTATTTCTATTTCTATTTCTATTTCTTCTTTTGGATACTGATTGTGAGCATTGTTACCCATTTGGACAAGGCCTCTTTCCCTCATTGTTACATTACACGCTATACAAATGTCAATAAAAGAAAAAAAATGATGCAAAAAACATACAAAAGGTAAATTGCTTTCCCTATCACTAAACACACTTCTCACATTCATGTATGTAATTGAAAACAAATGTCTCACACTGTCTCATAGAAAGGAGATGATGATGTAACGTTTTTAAAAGTTCCTCATCAAGCTCCGTCATGTTTGACAGAGGAGGAAAAAAAGGGTAAAAAAAGAAAAAAGAAAGATTAATGTATTTTTATATTTCTGAGAGCAGGTATCTTAGAACAGGTATGAGGAAGTCAAATTACAGCAAGACTGAGTGAAATAGGAAAAGGTATTGGGTTCTTCAGATGATTCATTTGTTTTTATCACAAGATGTCACAGAACACAAGCTACTCCCTAAATAGAGCTCAGCCCAGCAGACAGAGTAGTGAATTAGCTCTTTCTTTTCAGCATTAGCTGTGCAGAAAGTAAACAATCTATTAGTAAGAAAATACAGCATCACATTACACACCTTATTTTATTCACCCAAACCTATTTGTATATCTTAAACCAAAGATGCTGCTGTCAATGGTAGCCTATGATTCAGTTAACAGGGCCGAATTTCATCAGGGCTTCAATGAACCAAAACAAACAACAGAAAACAGCTGGCTATATAGCTCCAGTGTTAAATAAAAAGGCTTTACATCAATAACTGTGACAGCCTCCACCGGCAGACCTGGATTACCTGCTGCAGGCTATTTTCTCTCTGTGCCAGTTCAGGTAAAGAAGCTGGAACTAAATAATGCCATCGATATGAGATGCATCACACCTTTAAACAAGAAGAATTGCAGGTTGTACTCAGTCAAACACTGATTATATTTTGACATATATTGCTGCCTGTATGGCTAAATAGATGGACGACAGAAGGCTGTAGGGTTGAAGCTAGCAGCCACAGAGAAGGGGAGTCAAAGAAGGACTACTTTGGCTATAATCCTTTAATCAATTCATCAATTTTCACTTTAAAATACCAAGAATTGAATACCAAAGACTAATCCAGGTTTATCTGATAATGGCTTGGTGTGATTAAGTGACTGAGCATCTAATTTAGTAACTAAAAAGAAGAGGTTTAGTGTTAACAACATGTATGCTAACTGCAGACTTGTTCATTTTAGCTTTAAGCTCAGTTCTGGTCCTCTGAAATGAAGCCAACGCGCAGGTAACTTAGAACTGCATTCTATCAAAAGGCCACCAGGGGGCGACCGTTTTGGTGTCAAAAGGACTTCCGTCTCTATACAAGTCAATGGAGAATTCACCAACTTCTCACTTGATTTCTAACCTCAGTAAACGTTTTCAAAATGTGTTTATGGTCTCAATCGCTAGTTTAAAGCCTTCTTCAATGCAGTATGATGTTCATTAGTGAAATTTTGGCCTCCCTGATTTTATATTTGACGATAAAGCAGGATATGCATTAGGGCGTGGCTACGTCCTGATTGACAGGTTGATTGACCAATGTCCTCGAGATTCAGCCCTCGCAACCATAGCAACCTACCATGGCCCCGCCTCATGCCCATATAAGTAGAATCTATGTTTTTATTTTTCCCAGCATGCACCTGAAATTTTCAAGATGGCGCTGCCCAGATTCGAAACTATTGGCTTCCGAGCAGCAGTCCACAAACCAATGGGTGACGTCACGGATGTCACTTCCATTCCTTTTATACAGTCTATCATCTAGATGCATATCGAATCGTTTATCACAAAGAGATGTGCAACCCTAATTTGTACATAATGTTACTATAATTATGTACAATATTTTTACTACTATTGTTTTATATTGCTTGTGTACTTATTTGTTATTCTTTATACTTTTTATTGACACTTTTTTACTGTCCACTTTGTTGCTGTAATATTGTTAATTCCCCCATCATGGGACTAATAAAGGAATATCATATCGTATCTTATTTTATGCTCACATATCCCCAAAGACACATCTTCTGACAGAGATTGTAACATTGAGCACAGTCACAGGCACTCAGTAGCTGAAGCACTAGTTTTACTTGTATTATTACCAGAATCTGTGAGGAACGACATCATCTGTGTTAATGTTTAGCTATGATTGGTGCACTGGGGGAAAAGTGGTAGTGCTTTCAACTGGGATGCTGTTGGTAATTCTGAATTTGTTCATTGCAGTGAACAAACCTGAAACAACCAGTCTCCTAATGGTCATCAAGGAGCTCCTCTAAAGCAGTCGGAGGTGCCACAACTTGCTCAAAGCAAATTCCACAATCGTTTTTTTTTTTTTTTGCTGTTGTTGTTTTAAAAGAAAAGTGACTGTTTATCCTTCCTGCCTATACCACTTGGTCTGAGGAATGTAACTACTGACCCCTACAAGTTCATTTAACCACTTGGCCGTCATCCCCGTCCAGCCATCCTCTATCTTGTGACATGTCTTAACGTTGCATTACTCAATAGCGCAATATTTTACAACATTCAGCAAATGACAAAAATGTTCTAATTCCCTCTGTGGTGCAGGCGTTGGGCAGATGTGTAAAAACCCTCCCAGAGAGAAAGAAGCACAACCTCCGTCTGCTTCACCTGGAAACAGATGGTCAAACATCATTCATCTTTCATCCCTGGTTTGGTACGGGTCTCTGGAAGCCTTTGTGGAGCTTTTCCTTTTAGAAATCAAAGGAATCCTGAGACCGGAGCGGAGAAATGGATTTGTTGATCCTCTCACAACTGAGTACAGTATCTCCATGCGAAGTTAGGGAAAAAAAGGGGCCAGGCAGTGTACCTTCAACCCCCTCCTCCACACACACACACACACACACACACACACACACATACACAGACACAAAAGAGAAAGCCAAGCACACAGGCACCTTGCACAAACCTTTTCATCCAGGGAAGGATTGCTGAGTACACATGTGCCCTACTTTGTATTGTACACATTAACTGAGCAGCTTAAGTCATTCATTTCCCTCTGACCAGGCGAGCCACAATTCAAGACGAACTTCACTACAATATATGAAGCAATTACCCAACCAAACCTCAGGGTTAATTTCCTGCCAGCTGCAATGGGCCAGTGAAATGTGTTGTGCATATATTTCCTCACCTGTCAGCAGACTGTGCCATAATGTGTAGATTTAATAGGAGGAAATAGGAAGGCTTTACATTTAATCAGCACTTAACAGGACTCAGATTTGTCTCTACTGCTTCCAATGCATTTGTGACTTGTCTGCAGTAATAGTGATTAGGTTAATAATTACAGCAGTAAGCAGCTTGGCAGCAATGAAAATGTTTTACTCCAACTACTATTGCCAATTACGCTAAATGAGCCCTCAGTTTACTCACTCCCCTCCCCTCCGATAGATCACATTTTCAGCTGAATTCTAGCAGGATTACGCACTAAAAACTATTGTATTCTGCTTCCTTCTTTAAATGTTTTTCATTCCTGCCAGCTCACCAAATTCCTCCACACTCAGCCAGCCCCCACTCTGCTTAACACATCTGTGTGACAAATATAAATCACTATTTTCCCTTACTGTAAAGATCCCTTTCTTTCTCTCTCCGAGTCTATCTTTTTTTCTTTCCTCACCGTCACTCTCAGAGCTTGGCTTATTTTCTCCTGAGTTCCACCAGATTGTGAAAGTCATCGATACACCCTCAGACACGAGTTTCTACCTCTATTTTCACTACCATGTGAAAATAAAACCTAATATCCAAGTGCTGCAAAGGGTGAATCCCTCACCTGGGCGTTAGGCCAGATAACAGGAGATCAGATCTCAGGGGCACACTGAGGAGTCCAGACATTTGCTCTCACTGTAATTCTCATTTCCTCGGGAATCACACTCACCCATCTGTCAGCGTGATTGTCTGTGTGTGTGTGTGTGTGTGTGCGTGTGTGTGTGTGCGTGTGTGTGTGTGTGTATGTATGAGATATTAAAAAATATATGTTCGCATGAGAAATTGTGTGTTTGTGTAATAACCTGACATATTCATTTAAACCTCTACAAGGCTTTAGAGCTGAAACTGTTTTTTGTGTGTTTTATGTTATTGTAATAAAATGTTTTGGACTCTCAGGTTTTGGGAAATTGTGACATTTTTCACCATTTCATAGGCTAAACTTTTAAAGGATGAATAAAAAAAGACAGATTGATGAACACATTGAACATCAAATTGGTTTAACTGTTATGTTTTTAGTTACAGAGGTATCACCTGTAGGGTTAGGGTTAGTTTCTCTCCAACTTAAGACAACATGGCCCATTCACCTTCATTCATCCTGCTGCAACAAACAACAAATCTGTCTAGTTTGAGTCACGTCTGCAATGCTTCTGTTTGGCTTTGTTGATGAGGATCATCATGTTGTAGGTAATTTTCAGACTGAACACAAAGCATATTCACATGTACAACCCATACTTATCAGGATGGAATAAACACACACGCAAACACTTACTTACAAAAAGATTTGCAAAGTAAAATGCAGCAAAGAGGCTGACAATCTTCTCTTCAGGTATGGTTTAGTTAAGGTAATTATATCAATCTCTTAAAACATGCAGTTTGTTGTTTTTTTGTCCCTACTGTATCTTATTGCTGCTAGAAATATTTGCCCAGAGTGATGCAGGAATTACAAGTTACAATAACTCTGACTTGGCTTAAATATTTGAAATACACAAAACTAAATTCCTGACTCACAGGTTCAAAATAGCGTAGGGAACAACAATACTAAATGGTAAAGACAAAACCGAAGAAAAACAAGACCCAACTGGGACCCTTAACTCGCCTGGACATGAGACCCTGGACCATTGCACCAACAAGTCACACGCATCAAAACAGACATGAAATGAGATTAACACACGCATCCAGACGGTATAATCGGATGAGGAAGAAATATAAGCCACAAAAAAAAAAAAAAAAAAAGCTTGAAAATACCTCAGTTTTACAGGATGAGTACATTCAAAGTGTTAGAAAGGTCAGAAACTTCACTTCAAGATCAAAGAGACGATGGATAAACTCTCCCAGCCGTGTGAAGACTTACACAGAAAGGTTAAAGTCAGGATAGCAAACAGATATGATATATCCACAGCATGTATCTGTGCCCTTTTTAACCCTCCTGTCGTCCTCCCGGGTCAAATTGACCCCGTCTTTTTTGACTGTTCTTTCTTTCCTCCCCTTCCTTCTTTCCTTGCTTCCTCCCTCCCTCCTTCTCTCTTTCTTTCTTCCCCCTACCTTCCTTCTTTCATCTGTCCTTCTTTCCTTCCATCCTCCCTCCCTTCCTCCTTCCTTCTTTCTTTCCTCCCTTCTTCCTCCCTTCCTTCTTTCTTTAACCCTCCCTCCCTTCCTTCTTTCCTTCTCTCCTTCCTTCCTTCTTTCCTCCCTCCCTTCCTTCCTTCCTTCCTTTCCTCCCTCCCTCCCTTTCCTCCCTTCTTTCCTTCCTTCCATCCCTCCCTCCTTTCCTTCCTTCTTCCTCCCTTCCATCCTTCTTTCCTCCCCTTTTTCCTTCCCTCCTTCCTTCCTTCCTCCCTCCTTTCCTTCCTTCTTCCTCCTTTCCTCCCTCCCTTCCTTCCTTCTTCCTCCCTTCCTTGACTCAAGGACAACAGTATTAATCCATATACACACACCACCATAGAATACATACAGTACGTCAAACATAATGTAATTGTTTGCTCATGTAATGAACCGTCGATGTCCAGATTACTATATAATTCCTTGTGTAAGTGGACTAATACAAATTTATGAACAAATACAAAAAGATAAATTTTTTATCATTGTTGTTGAAATCAGCATTCAGCAGAGAGATGACAAAAAAGGTGAAGTTTAACTCCCAGCTGGATGCATACATACAACCACATGTACCTTTCTAGTATCGAGTAGCTTCTCGATATCCAGAGAGATTGATTGATCTGTTCCCAACGGGGTTTTCCACAACCTTCAGTGAGCTTGAAAATATCAGAAGCTTCCCAAGAGAAACAGAAAGAGACGTAAGCTGGGCAAAAGCAGGAGAACTGAAAATGTTCCTCCGTGCCTTTACCTTGACCTAAAGTCTCTCACATATATGTGTGTGTGTGTGTGTGTGTGTGTGTGTGTGTGTGTGTGTGTGTGTGTGTGTGTGTGTGTGTGCACCCAGGAGACTTTTTCTCATCCACCAAACAATAGAAGAGGAGAAGCTGGAGACGCAACTGTCCAGGCAGATGTGTCAATGTATCACCACGATATCAAAAAACCCTTTCACTTTGAGATTCTAGGCACGTTTTTCATTTGCTTGTAGCTGAATCAGTTTGCCTCCAGAAAACAAATTTGCTCACAGTCAGAAACTCTCGCTTTGTTCGCGTGTCTGTTTGAGTCCTCGGGGAAAACCAGGGAGGATTCACCACCTTGAGAGAGAGAGAGCATCGACCAAATGAGAATCTTTTACTTCTGTCATGGCTTCAGGACTGAGGTGTGGTAGAACTTTTTCTTTTTTTTTTTTAGCAGATGTAGTTGCCCTCTGATCATAGAATTGATATTCAACATTTACATTTTTTCAAAGCGCTCCTCAAGATCTCCTCATACATCTTTGACTTAACCCTTCAAGCCTGATTGATGCAATATGACCAAAGAATTGCATTCCTTATTCCCAAGTCAAGTCAAAGCTGAACACCCACATATAGTAGCACATATTTTTGTATATTCACCGTGACTTCAGTGCAAAACTTTTCAAGGATATCCATGTCTTTGATGCCAATCAGGGAAAAAAGTCAATAACTAGAAATACTGCCTCACGGTTCTACGCCTCCATCAACCAGCCAAGTTGCAGTTTACACCCGTGTCTATCCAGACTCATGTAATATTAGTGAAGACTTTGAAGGAATTTAATAAAATATATTTATTTAAGTGTTTTTTTCCTTGTATGTGTTCACAGTTGATTCTCACAGTTGATTCTCACAGATCTCAAGGTTGTAGCTCTAGCAGTAGACGATGCTTCAGATGTAGATGTTGCTGCAAAGAAGCTACGGATTCTAAAATGTCGATGCTTCACACACAAATCCTTTATAATTAGAATATGTTTTCTGAGTTCAAACCAGGAGCCAAGTTTTATGAGATCACAATGACCATGACCGTACACCACCCAAATTGTAATCAGGTCATCCTTGAGTCCAAGCGGACATTTGTGCCAAATTTGAAGAAATTCCCTCAAGGCATTCCTGAAATATCACATTTACGAGATAGGAATGGACCGACGGACTTCCCAGCCTTGGACACTTAAAAAAAAAAGAAAGAAAGACGCTGATAATCAACATGTTTTTTTCTTTCCTGTGGTGTTTATCTGCACATTCATGGTTACAGTGTTAACAGAAACTGCCAGTAGCTAAATCTACTGACTTTTTTGTGATGCAAATTTGCCACAGTGTAAACAAGCACAGGCCAATGGCACATGTTTGTCTAGTAAAATACAAATAACACAATAGAATAAATTATGAGTGATAAAATCTGTTAATAATTTATTTTTTCAATTCATTTTTGACAACACTGAAGCTCACAATGTCTTATCAACATGATTCTTATATTCCTGACTCTCCTATACAGATATTTGTGCTGTGTTGAAACCCTATGGAACATGTAATGACAGGATTACATATACTATAGAAAAGCTGCTAATAATCATCCTTAACAGAGCTCCACTGGATCAACACTCCGATAAGAAACAGTTTATATTGTTATCCATGTATCCATAGTAACATCTGCGAGCCAACAGTGATTCATTTATTTATTCTGTTTTTTATTATTGGCAAAATAATTGAATTCTATCAACTAGTGCTTACTTCACATTATCTGGACATCATTTGGACAGCACTAGATCTCACACACTATGAAAAACTCAGAAGGTAAACTTAGTTAATGTTTAAACTTGAACCTTGACCTTAGAAACAGCAGCTAACATCAGATTGAAAGCTACTACATTGACCTTGTCGCAGACCTTGACTGTTTATCTCTTGAAGCATCAAAGGTGAAGAATGAACTATGACCCTCAGCTTTTAACCCTTTACATCTCAGGCTCTCTTGCTCAGGTTTCACTCCCTTTATTTACAGACTTCTAGCACAACATTTCATGCAGTTAAGCAACATATCAATCATTTCCAGGTAAATTGGGACTACTCAGGAGACAAATATATGTTTAGGATCATGTTGGTTGCTAGTATAGAAGCCATTACTAGGAAGTGGCTGAAGACAGAGGCACCTAAGAGGGAGGATTGGGTTCATGTAATGCATAATATTTATATTTATATGATGGAAAGGTTGGTCAGATTAGAAACTGGTAAATTAAAAAAATTCTGGAAAAACTGGGTAGAATTTGTATCACCACTCAGATCAGACTTTATTGAGTAATGATATTGTATGCTATAAACTCCTTGGTTCTAGCTACATACATTATATTGTTCATTTAGTCATATGATTATAAGTTTTTCAATGTCTTCCATTAAGAGGAAAGGAAGTGTGTAAGAAGAAGAGAGAACTGGAAAAAAGAGAAAACAAACCTGGACTTGTCTTGATGTTAATTTTGCTGTATGGAGGACTATAAATGAGATTATGTCTGGTTATGGTTTGTATCTTGATTGATATCAATAAAAAGATCATTACAACCAAAAAAAAAGAAATACCATAAATTTGCATGTTTTACTATATGTATGTATGTAATGTTTTTGTGGTAGTTCAACTGCATGCAACACTGTAAAATGTTCTCTTTATTATATTCAGACAGAGTGAAACTTTGCTTGTTTTTTTAAGGTAGTATTTTACAGTGAGAAACAGAAACACTTCTACAATTTTTTGGGGACTTTTGCACCTGGACATGAAAGAAAATAATGTGCAATATGTGGCATGCCTGGCTAAGAAATGTAAATACAGGGAGTGAGAACGGAGCAAGAAAGCCCATGGGGTTAAAAGGGTTAAAAGGGTTAAAAGCTGAGGGTCAAAGTTCATTCTTGACCTTTGATACCACAGTTGAGAAAACAATCACTGCCTGTGACAAGGTCTATTTAGTAGCTGTACTTGAGCTTTTAGTCTGCTGTGAGCTGCTTATTCCAAGGTCAAGATTGAAGCTTGAACATTAACTTTATAAAGTAATGTGAAGTAAGAGCTATTTAATAGTCTTAAAACTTAAAAAAGAAACAACCAAAGACATAAATGAGTCACAGATGGCTCGTAGATTTCTAAACTTTTAGGAGTATGATGTGTAAGAGCTCTCCTCAGATACAAATCTTTTTCCATGAATCAAAGTGTTGATCCAGTGAAGCACTATAAAGACACAATATTTGGGATGATTATTAGCACCTTTCTGTGTGTAATCCTCTGGCTTTTATTTGCTTTCTTTGGCATTTCATATCACAGAAATTTGTTTTATGGGGAAACAGAAAAATGCTCATGGCTGTTTTACTTTCAGGAGTGTCAGCAGAATCTCGTTTGTACAAGTCGAAGTGTTAAAACTGAGAAATTAAGAGAAAAGGTGAAGATTTATTTATTCTGAACCTCCTTCCACAAGCAGCGGGATTATCTTTTGTTATAGGCGAGGTCCAAACCGTTACATTTCCCATAGTCTATGTGACCTTATGTGAGGGTATTCCCTCACCATCGAATGAAAGGAAAAATCAATTTAAAATGCTATAAAATGTCCTACAAGGTTAAAAGTATGTTGTAGAAGAACCTGACTTTCCTGTAAAGAGCTCTGACATCAACCCCATCCAACGTCTTTAGGCTAACCTGGAATGTACTGTAGCGGGCATTCAAACAGAAAGTAACACAATGTGAAAGAAAATATTGTCTCAGACTAGAGAGACAATGAACTACAATACCCAGAAAGCCGGTTTAATAAGACCACGATGCAGCTTTCCCCATACAGAGGCTCTACTTTGGAGGCTCGAACACGTAGATAAAATCCAAACCCTATTGTTTTTCCCCCAATCAAGACTCCCATAATTCATAGCTTCCCTTTAATGTATTAAACTGGCCATGCATGCTCCAGCATATAACCATAACTTCAATTTATTAGATTTCTTTCCTTTCTTTCATCTTATTAATTCATGCATTTTCTTATTTAAATTGTGCAATCATCATTCGTACAGTATTCAGCCGCCACTTTGATCATGTGATAAACGCCTTTATTCTGTGCCCCGTTCTTTTCTGATTGCAGCTCCTACACTTTGTAACAGCCTTCCACATTTAATCAGATCTGCTGAATGGTTCGATTTAAGCAGCAGCTGAAAACTCAAACTTTATTTTGGTAGTGTGTATAGGTACATATGTGTATTTACTATTGTTTTAGATTTTTGGTAACTGTTTTAAAAACTGCTACATAAATAAAATCATTATTATTATTAATTATTATTATTATGCTCTTGTGGCTGAAAGGGAGCAAATACCTGCAACCATGTCTTAAAATCTCACAGAAAGCCTGAACCCAGAA
Organism: Scomber colias; assembly: GCA_021039105.1. Lineage (NCBI taxonomy): Eukaryota > Metazoa > Chordata > Actinopteri > Scombriformes > Scombridae > Scomber > Scomber colias. The sequence continues at coordinate 42,271 of JAJDFG010000143.1, forward strand.
GAAAAGGCTTTTACTCTACGCTTTCCACAAAGAAGACTCCACATCGCTTTCAACAGCTATGGAGAACACTGCATCAGCGAAAACAGCAAGGAGTCTGAACAAAAAGACTCAAGTAGTAGATATACATGTATAATACAAATGTATAGCAAGGGTTAGAAAGAAAAGGTGATGCTCTGAATAACCTGAAAGAAAAACATATAATATACAGTAACCATGAAAATGCTGAGGTCAGGAAGAAGAAGCAGCAACACTTTCTAAGCCTCCACTCACCCTGTCTGTTCCTATAGAGCCCATCCACTGTGACTATTGACTTATCTCTCACTGCCTGCAGGACAACCAATACTGTAGCTCAACTAAGTTCACAGAAAACTATTCATTATCACTAAAAATGAATGCAAAAAAAAAAAATCAAAAGGCTCAATACCATCAGATCCCAGCATGATAAACAGACATACACAGTGTGCCTTGTCTACTTTGTGATTAATAATAAAGGTCACGCCTGTACAAATGTGTTTATCCATCCCTTTCAGATGTGAAAATCACTCAACTGTTTAATTCCTTAAAGCGACATACATGAAATGTCATGATAAATCATTACATCATGATCAAAGGAGATTTGTGGGCTTTTAGAGATTAAAATATAGATAAGAAAAATACTACATGAAAGATAGTTTTAGGAAAGTGTCCATCACTCCTGTCATCACAAAATAACACACAGTCACACCCTAAACCTGCAGAATACACCAGACACCAGCCTTGGTTCATTTCACCCACTGAGTAAGTCCTTAAAGGCCGGATATGTTTTGCCCAGAGGCATCACAGCAGTGCTTGTTAAAGAGAAAGGTGGAATGTCTCATCTGCTGCCATCACCCAGACGGAGCATGAAAAAAAAAAATCAATCTTTCACAGGACATGACAAGATTGTTTCAAGGTATGAAATCCAATCAACACCAAAATATCACAAGAGGGGAGCGAGATCAAGGAAACCCTGCCATACTGGGTTAGTTTATACACCAGAATCAATGTTAACCCTTTATTGGTCAACAGAAGACGGTACTATTGTTTTTTATGTGTTGTATTAAGTGAAAACAATATTCTGGTTAAATTGATGAAACAAGCAACAACTGGCTGCCCATAGGTATACTGTTTGTCATATCTCAGAGGTGCTTTATTCTATTGTTCCAACTTTCTATGACTTTGTCAATAAATGTATTCCTGATGACTTCATATCATTGTTTTCTGTTTCTATGTTTCTATTTTAATCAGTGCTTTCCAAAAATGTATTGGGGTGCTGTGGGTCAAAACCAGCCAATTCCACCTATGCAGTTTTAATATATTGGAGTATTATTATTACTGAGTTTGTATTTGCCATAAGATTAAAAATATCACACACTATCAGGGGATGGGGCGGCACTCTGCCAGTCATTTTGAAGGCTTTATGAAAAGATGATACTTGTGTAAAAGCTGTAATTTGTATTGAAAGAAAAAGCATGTCTTCTGGTAGGAGGAAGGTTAAACTGTAAAGTCAACATCATGCTTTTCCTGTTATTTTTATACTGTGTGACATTAGGATGTTAAATATTGTCAGAGTTCCAAAACTCAAGGTGAACATATGTAAAAATTCTCCCTGCAAGTCAAAATCCAGGGCTTCAACAAGTTACATCTACACCCGCCTCATGACAACATCAGATCGTTCACGCCTGCCCTCAAACAGCCGTCCACTCAGTAGCCTTTACTGTTAATGTTGTCCACTCTCATATTTCAGACTCAGGCTTGAACATATCAGACAAGTTATTATTTTGAGTAAAGAACAGGAAAAGGAAGTCAAATCTTACTCCTATCGATTGTTTACTTAGCCTGGAGAGCTTGTGGAAGTTTCCTGAGGCTGACCAATCAGAACAGAGAGGGCTCATCAGTTGGGGGGGGGGGGGTTAATGAGTTGAGACAGAGGCTGAACTAAGGGGCTGCAGATTCTGTATAAGATAAATGAGAATTTTTTTAAACTGTAAATCACACAAAGGTATTCCAGTAGAGCCTCAGAATATAAATATAGACCAGGAAATGTGCATTATACATCTCCTTCCACTACTTCCTGTTTCCTTTACCCAAGGATACATTCCAAGATAATAGAAATAAATCAATAAGATGCCAACATCTGGAATTATTGGTGACTTCTTTCCCAAGAAAGCATGCAATGTTATCCATTACAACATGATAGAAACACTGAGAGTGACTTTGTGTGTACTGTATATATTGTAGGTTTACATATTTATTAGTGGAGTATCATGACAAACTCATGACATCTGTACAGGACAACAGAAATACTGCTCTGTTTAAACATTCAATGAGATTTTTGCAAGAGGAGCAGCAGACCTTCATCATCTTTGTCTATGCTACATTACTGAACAGGAAACTAGACATGACAATACATCCAACAGGTACCTGCCGTGCAGCACCTGCAGCAGGGGTTACAATTGATTTACTGAGGAGTTGTTGAAAAGTCATGCTCCCCTGGCAGCCGGTGTGGGCGCTGTGCTGCAGCGTCTGACAGAGTGACAGCGTGAAACAGTGATTGCAATCACTCTTTAAAGCTGACATCAGTACACAGGTATGTTGGATACAACATGTGCACAACATGCTTACCACACTTGGCTGAGGCTTGGGTGATCAGAGGAAAACAACAGGGGGGAGTCCAGCTCTTTCTAAATGGAGTGAATTCATGGACATCTCGTGTTTCATTTGATCTCCTCTTGTGTATGGATGTAAACCTTCAAATTTAATTTCAGATAACTGGCTGACCTTCTGCCTGTCTTTCAAACTTCTCCATATTACAGTATACTGATTGCACCTGATACATTTACATAGATTCAAAAGCTCTGATAACAATACTGCATACGCCAACAACCTCCTCTGACCACTGCAATCAGTGTAGCTTCATACTCAGTCTTGTTTTGTTCTCTATAAATAATTCAAATACAATGAAAGCTCAGAGCAGAAGGCTGTTGCTTGCTGCGTGGGGGAGCCTTGTTATGTTTATATCCACCAGGAGTTTTGTGTATTTCACTCTGCTGGATTCTTCTTATCTCATATTGATCAAATTAAGAACTATGCAGTCCTTGCACCCCCAGTGAGATGATCATAAACAGCCAACAGAGCAGACAATGAAGATTTAAAAGAGAAATGTGACAAAGTGAAATATGTATTTGGCAAGTGGATACTGTACAGTACACAAGCACCAACAGCTGCTGTCAGAGGTTTTGAGACTAACTTTCCTGTCATGAATTCAGATGCTCCACAATGTATTAAATAAATAAAATGTCATTAAAACTACAGCCAACATTGCACCAAAATGTCTTTGGGATTTTACATTGCTGAAAAACTTCCAGGCAAATAAATATTGAGGGAGTGATTTTTACAGCTTGTGAGTCAGCCTGCTAGGGTTGTGGGGGCAGAACCTAAAATATAGTGGAATTAGAAATTGAGCAGCTGATTGCCTGAGTGCTCTGTCTCTGGCTCTGTGTTTAGGTTGACTTCTCAGTGACTCTCTGGGTTTCAGTTTGTCAGCTTGCCATAATGACAGAGAAAGTGGTTCCACAACAGGAATCGTCCTGATGTGACAGATGTGACAGATGTGACAGATGTGACAGATGTGACAGATGTGACAGATGTATGAAAATCTATTTACATTATGTTCCAACGGTCAAGAATAAACTTGAATGTTAACCCTCCTGTTGGTCTTCCTGGGTCAAACTGACCCCATCTGTTTTGACTGTTCTTTCTTTCTTTCCTTCCTTCCTCCTCCCTTCCTTCTTTCCTTCCTTCCTCCTCCCTTCTTTCTTTCCTTCCTTCCTCCTCCCTTCTTTCCTTCCTTCCTTCCTTGCTTCCTTCCTTTCTCACTACCTTCCTTACTACCTTTCCTTCCTTCCTTTCTTCTTTCCTTCCTTCCTCATTCCTTCCTTCCTTCTTTCCTCCCTCCCTTCCTTCCTTCCTTCCATCCTTCTCTCCTTCCTTCCTCCCTATTTTCCTCCCTCCCTGTCCCTCCCTCCTCATTCCTTTCTTTCCTTCTTTCCTTCCTTCCTTCCTCACTACCTTCCTTGCTTCCTTCCTTCCTTTACTTTTACAGCTTGTGAGTCAGCCTGCTAGGGTTGTGGGGGCAGAACCTAAAATATAGTGGAATTAGAAATTGAGCAGCTGATTGCCTGAGTGCTCTGTCTCTGGCTCTGTGTTTAGGTTGACTTCTCTCTGGGTTTCAGTTTGTCAGCTTGCCATAATGACAGAGAAAGTGGTTCCACAACAGGAATCAGAGCAAATATCTCCTCGGGCAGATTTTTTTTTTTTTTTTTTTTAGAAATGTCAAAGGAAATGCAACACTTAGCGAGTCTGTCAGAAGCTGCTGTGACAAGTCCCGACATTAATTTGAGCACAGTGTCATGTGACACACTTGACATTACTGTGCATCCATTAAGAAAGCATACATATGCACATGATTCCCATGATGATGCAGCCTTTCCGGCTCCAAACCAGTATTTCAGCTCTGTTTACAACACAGTCACATCCAGATGAACCGTGACTGAACCAAGCACATGGACTGGGACTCTCAACAGTATGTTTCCACTACATTTTGACAGGATCTATAAAAAGTTTCTGTTACATTTAAACTGACATTTGAATGTAAATAACGTTTTGCTTCTGACTCAACTATTCCCTATACATGGAAGTTTCAACACTTGTTATTCCTAAACACAGTGATTCACAGGATTCATAATCTTTCCTGGGCTTGGCTCTCCTTCACCGTGAATGTGACGCATTACTTGTTTCCATCAGCAGACACAGTGACATTTGTTTAGAATAAACAAGAGGGTGAAATGGGTATTTAGAAGAAGCAGTGACAACCTTGGGAGAAGTAGCAGCAGCAGCAGTGTGACGCAAAAATCTACAATCAAAGGTTTGCTCGCTGGCTTTTTATCTGCGGGTGGCTCAGGTGTCGTCCTGATGTGACAGATGTGACAGATGTGACAACACCTGAGTCATCGATGAAGACCGTTAGACTCTATTTACATTATGTTGCCACGGTCAAGAATAAATTTGAATGTTAACCCTCCTGTTGTCTCCCGGGGTCAAACTGACCCCATCTATTTTGACTGTTCTTTCTTTCTTTCCTTCTTTCCTCCTCCCTTCCTTCTTTCCTTCCTTCCTCCTCCCTTCTTTTTTCCTTCCTTGCTTACTTCCTTTCTCACTACATTCCTTACTCCTTTCCTTCCTTCCTTCCTTCTTTCCTTCCTTCCTCATTCCTTCTTTCCTCCCTTCCTTCTCTCCTTACTTCCTTCCTCTTTTCCTCCCTCCCTCCTTATTCCCTTCCTTCCTTCCTTACTCCTTTCTTTCCTTCCTTCCTTCCTTCCTTCCTTCTTTCCTTCTTTCCTTCCTTCCTGCTTTCCTTCCATCCTCTTTTCCTCCCTCCCTCCTTATTCCTTTCCTTCCTTCCTTTCTTCCTACCTACACTCCTGCTTTCCTTACTTCCTTCCTTCCTTCCTTGACCTGAGGATAACAGGAGGGTTAAAGATGAATAACTGTATTTGTATCAGCTGGTTCATACAGAACTGCTTATTGTAGGACCTCCCCAGACACCTTTCTTCCAACTGATAATATGAATCTCACACCCACTTCACACCAATTGGTCAGCTGTGCAGGGGTAAGATAGAAGCCAGGGTTTCAACTTCTCAGTCTGGATCTATTTTTTCATTCTTGAAACGACTATTAGGGTTTTTCCATTCGGCTGGCTTGGTCAGCTTTAGCCGCACCACACTAAGCCAAGCCACAATGAAATGCATTTCTACTACAGTCTCACAGCATGTGGTAGCCATGGCGAGTGGTGCTGAAGCAGTCCTGACTTGCTTACAGTGCTGACCCAAGCCTACCCTGTGACAACCCCCCTCCTATGAGGGGTCATAGAAAGGGAACGCCTGTTGTTGTTCTAACATGTGTGGCCTTAATGGACAGTGGCACTGCCCTCAGTTGTGGGCAGCTAAACCTTCATCAGCTTTTGAGAAGGAATTTAGGAGGCGTTTCAGTATATTAAAGCTAATGAGCTTTGAGATGGAGAAGGCACATTGTCAAGCAATTTTATTTCCTCTCTGAGCTTAATTTTCCGCTTGCCGGTAGCAGTTAGCTGTCAAGCATAGTTCAGAGTTCAATGAAGCAGTGATTATAAATAGACGAGTGATGGTTTGATTATAGAAGCCTGAATACAACTCTTCCACTTCATCTGCAAGATTAAACTACAAAAAGAGAGTCCCATTGGAACTACTGGTGGTAAAAATATTACAACTGCAGCAGCATCAGCAGTAGTAACATCCTCTGGACTGCAGTAATTCTTCAGGTGACACGTCCTACCTTGTTGCTGGTAGTCCACAGAGATGTCGGAGGGGTCCTTCAGCACAGCCGACCTGCGGTAAACTACATGGACTCTGCCCTGGTCCTCCAGCTCCTGGGTGCCTCTCTCCAGCGGCTCGATGAAGTACTCGTCCGAGTCGGTGCGGATCATCCCAGCCTGCAAAACAATACAAAGTCAGTGAGTATGTACAACAATGCTGCTCATAAAGCCATAAACCTGCTTTTGCACTCACAGAATAGACTTAACTCCAATACCTCAGTAGCATTAAGGCTCTGGCAGTGCCACAAAGAGGCATTAGATTAGATTGTAAGATTACATTTTAAGATTAAATCTTAATTTCCTACTATAATCACCACTAAAACACCACCAATTATGCTAATATGGTCATAAATCAAGATAATTACTGCATTAAGCTAAAACAGCATTTTCAAGAAAATCTGTTTTTTCCGATTAATATGTAAATTTATGTGGCAAGATTCTCCTAAACTAATGAGATCATCTACTTTATGGTCGAACCTATAGAGAAAATGAAATCTATTCAATCTATTTTTTGTGACTTATAGGTACACAGACTCCAACATAATGTCCTATTAACAAAACAAAGCATAAAATGTATATATGGAAATTAGAAGATGGGGATAAATGCAATATTAAGTCATTTAATCTGGTGAAAATGTGTTTTTCTAAGTACTCATTTCCTCCTTTAAATGTGCTGGTATCTCTGTGTGCCACTGTTATATATTGCTGTGATTTTTCTTTGCAATTATAAGCAGCTGCAGGTGGTGATCAGAAAAGGTTCACACCATTAGAGACACATTGGAATGAAATTGCTTTGTGATGGCTACCTGCTACTCCGAGATTTCCTGCAATAAGAAAGAAGTCATGCCTGCGTTTTAGGGCTGATATAAAGGTCCGTACAGTCCAGCTAACACAATAAACGCGCAAACAAGCTGAATGCACCCGCTCATCAAACCCAAATGATCTGCTAGAGCAGGTGTTGCATGCGTGAAGGCGGAGCTCCTATCCCAACACAACATATGGTTGATGTGTTAGCATGCTGAGCTGCTATACTGAGGAGAACGTACACAACCTTGACCTAGCGCTCCATCCTGCTTAACCATCTGTAGGTATTTTCTGTAATTATAGTGCTTGTAAATATTTTAAATGTGCTTTTCAGAGCTGTCACAAATACAGGTCAGAATACCAACAAAGCCTCTACCTTGTGTGTTTCTGAGAAGATAAATGTGACGTTAAAATATGTATGATCCTCTTATCTGGGCCGTGCAGAAAGGCTTTCATTTGGCTGTGAGCACCAGAGGCATCCATTGACACAGTAGGAACACTAATGATTTAATGTTTAGCAACAGGGTTTATCCATTAGAGGCCAGGTTGCCTTGGCAGAAGAAGTGCTGTAACTGTGCACCTGTACGCACACAGAGCCGCCTCTCACAGAGCTCCAGTGGAATTTGTTCCAGCTCTCGGTCGATTGGCCGGCCGGTCCGTCCGGCTCCGGCTCTCCGCTGTTGCACCTCGAAAGGCTTTACCTCGCTCTGGCCTCTTCGCTAACACTCTGTTGGACTGCTCACATATGGTGCCTTTGCAACCAACACGCACGCTGAACTCATTTCCAACTCCCATAGTCTCTGATCAACCTCACCCCCCCCCCCACCCCCATGTCCCTCCTCCTCCTCCTCCTCCTCCTCCTCTCTCTCGTTGCCTTTTACATGGGCTACTGGCTGGACTCCAATTTAACTTCTCATTCAAGTTTACATGTAACTTTAATACTGTGCTACTGAGTCTCTCCCTGCAGCCACTAATGAACACATTAATAGTACATTCACGTCTCCGGGTGTGTGCTGCACATGCATGAAAAGTCTGCCAGTGAAAGATATTTAAAGGTTTGGCATCCAGATGACCTCTTTAGTTCTGCAGCAGGGGAGAAGACATGATGCTCCCAAAAGATGAGTAATACTGTACTTGCTGCCATTTTCTGACTACAAAATGTACCCATAATGCTGTAGTCGTCTGAGTATGTGCAGTTTAAGAGCACCAGCTTTCTCCTGGCAACACAGCATGGTTTCCTGTGATCACAGTATTCGTTCCCCCCAAATTGTTCTAATCAGGTCATGACGCTGACATTTGCTATATGAAAAGCGGATTATTTGAGCCGCCAGCAGCACTGCCACCTGTCCGCTGGCATCGTTTCTCATCATGTGGGTTGATATGAGAAGCTACAAAAACCTCAAATGTAATAAACAGATAGACGGTTGAAAGCACCGGTGCCCTGGTTACACCTGTGGACGTGTTGTAACAAACACAACTCTGTTTACATTCAGCGCTTCTCTCTCTCTAAGTCACCTTGAGGCCTAGAAAATATGTTGAATGCATTTCCTTCCTCAGAAAACATTTGCAAAGCAGATTGTTTCAGTACTTGGAAACATGAATTGTTTATAGCAGCTTGAATCTTTATCTTGCTCTCTTTATTCTGACACACTGCTATGTTTTCTAGTGACATCACCATAGCGATAAAATGACCCACATGAGCCAGTAACTTATGTGCAATACATTTTCTCTTCTCTGACTCGTCTTATTTTATTTATTATTAATTACATACACCTATACTGCTGCTATCTTATCTTAAAATGAGGAACATGATGTCACTGTTTCATTTTATAGACTTTGTCAGTGTTGGAAATGTAGATATCTGTTTCATTTAACATCGCACTGATCCAATTACCGACTGATGCATTGAATTTTGTTTTTCATTTATCTTTTTTAATGGCTTGCATGCACTTCATCTTTGCATTACCACCCTGTGGGAGTGTGTATCATGGAGGAAATGTGTAACAGATCCCATTTATCAACATATGGCTGCCTGGTTCCAGTTTCTGTTAAAAACTCTACAGGGGACAAAAAAAAAAAAAGAAGAAAAATACAAATTGCTTTTCTAATTAAACCGAACAAAACCTGTTTGTTTATGTTGGTACGAATTCCACTGCTGCCTCCAATTTAATAACCTTTGATAGAGAAGAAATAAAAGTTTGAGCCAAAAACAAAATTCTTTGGAATTAAAATCACCAAGACAGAGTTATTAAAAATACTCACGCATCTCCAGGTAAATGAGAGCTCAGCATGAGGCTCACTTAGACTCTCGTACATACATTTTTTTGAAGCTAGATAATAGAACATGGAGAATAGAATAGAAACAGAAACTCAAATACCTTCACTGTTGGAAGCTACACAATGATTATCAATGTATGTATGGCACCAGCCAACTCACAATAGATAATATAGATACATACTGACAGAAAATATGAATCCTTTATGAACAATTTACAAAGGGACATCCTGTACATATGTAAATACAATTTCCATTTGATCGCTATGGTGACAGTTGGAGGTTATCATAACATGCAGGGATAAGGAGAGTATGCTGATGAGAATTAAAGGATCTTCAGCACACTTCTCTGATCAAAGAAAACAACATTGTATGCAGAGAGATGTGAATACAGTACTGTGCTGTCAGGAGCAGATTCTTTAGAAAATATTGATTTTTAAGGATTAGCAGCTGCATCTGCCTCGTATTAAGATGATTCATTCAATTTTTGTCAGTAGCCTACAATATAAATCAAATTAAATGTCAAACAAGTTTAAGTGAGGGAAAATGTTCAGATTTGCAGTATGGATTTCCTTAGGAGGCTTATTGGGAGTAATTATCTTACAGCTGCAGGCATAGGTTGCAGGTGCAGATTATAAATATACTATATGTCAGCATACATTGTCAGGCTGTAATCCAGTTTGCTTACAAATGTACCAATTACCAGTTCCTCACCTGTGCTACTTTTCAGAGAAACGTCAGCAGATTATCCAGCCTGCATAACACCCACTACCACATCTTGTCAATCCTTTTCTTAAAATTAATATTATTATTATTTACTCTGAGCTCATCTTCCACCTTGATTGACTCCCCCAACTCGCAGCTAAACAAATTCACCATAAGTCTGGCAAGTTGACAGCGGAGTTCAGCTCAGAGGCATATTGGGAATTAAACTGAAATGGATTCAGTGTGGTCGTCTCTTATTTACTGATCCCGTTTATCCACGTGTCAAGAGAGAGGAAAAGATTTAACGCCTCAGAATTTAATGGGCTCAGGTGTCGAGGAAAAGTCTCGGGATCCGAAGGTTCAACGGGTCACTCTTCAATTTAGGATAAGTTACGGAATAAATTGAGAAGCCGGGCTGGAGTCTAGAGTCTAGAGCTGAATCTCTCCTCTCACACATTATAAATGAGGGTACAGGCCTATTAAAGCGCCTCTTACAGTGAAGGTGTGATTCAGAGGTCGTGCAAACAAATGGATAATTGGACAAAAGTTGAGGTTCTACCTGGTGGTGCTGTCTTATACTGACTATCTTATGAGATTTCCAAAGCCCTCAAAGTAGCACCTTCTTGTTAAAAACAGGGTGAGGGTCCAGCTCTAACTTTAAAAACCAACGACATTCAATTAGACAACCAGCTGACATTTAAATATTGATCTCAGCCGCTTTACTGCATAATGCTGGGATTGCTTAGAGCCGATACCGAAATCTTTTAACAACTAGAGGCTTTGCTGAATGCTGTCTGCACTTTCACTGAATAATCCTGTTGTTGTTTTTGTTTATTCAAATACAAGTTTTTCACACGCTTAGAAATGGAAATGAAAATGAAAGTCGGCCAGTGGAGCCAAGCTTTGATCAATGCAGTCAATACTGGTCGCTTCCATAGTTTATAAAGCTTTTTATCTAAGCTAGTCCAAGTAAAAAATAGAGAATAGCTCATTTATTCCAGACTTCACTTCATGCAAACCCGTAAAATAACAAGATGACACATGCTCGCTGTGTGTTAACAAACCAAAGATCCTCTGCCATCTCAATGAATGAGGCGTTTCAGTAATCTGTGTCGACTAAAAGAAGTGTTGAGTTTCTACCAGTGTGGCTGAATGGATACATACTGCAAGCAATTGGATACAGCTGTCTTGAAATGTATTTTTCATCTTAAAGCTGAGACAATGCATAATAAGGCATCCTCCTCCTTGTTTGTTTACGGGGGAAGAAATAGCTCAGACACAGATTTCAGCTTATTGAAAATATCATCTTATTCCACGATGAGATGAAGCTGGTGATGCCTTCAGGTGAAGTAAAGAAGAATCTGCATGTTGAATGTGACTAAACAAATGTCAAGGATAAGGATATTAAATTATGACAAATACTATTACTGTTAGTATAAGCTTAATATTTCTTGTTGTCTATTTTTTGATGGTAAAGAAGTGCCTCTCATTCCAAAATTATGTTTATTGAATATTTACCCAGACGACTCTGTGTCCTCTAAAAATGAAAGATTCTTACCCAATATCTGTTTTTTAGAAGCTAAAAGATATATAGCCTGTTCATGGAAACAATAGAAATAGAAATCTAGATTTTGTTGTTCCTTGTTTGTAAAATTGACAAATATTAAATAAATAAATGTTTAAAGAAAAATTGCTGTTGAATCTGTGTGATTAAATGAATCAACAGATTTCAGTTCATGTATTTATTTATGGGAACAACACACATTCATTAATCAGCTGGCTGATTCTAAAGCCTATAAAAAGGTATCAATACAGAACAAAGTCAACAAGATGCTATAAAAGACAGCAACAAAATAAGAGCTTGAGCCATGCAGAGTAAAACAAGTGAAAGTCCCACTTGAGTAAAAGTAAGTAGTATGAGCTTGATGTAGTTAACCCTTACTGTTCGGGTCCAATTTGACCCATTTTGACATTTGAAAGCAATTTTAAAAAAAACACATAAATAAACATAAGACACATTTTTAACCCTGAAATTTTATGACTTTTTCTACATTGGCCTAAAATGTCCAAAAATTGAAATATTTTAATTTTCTTTTTTTTAAGTTTTTTTTTAAAGCATACCATCACTTTCAATAAATAAAACATAGAATGATTATGGCTGTTCTCATTTTAGATAATAAGAAAAAACCTTCACAATAAAACACCAACAACAAACATTAATATGGCACGTATAGCCACACTAGCAACACGAAGCAACACAACACAACACATCTGAGCAACACTGACCTCAACCATCCTCTGATTCATGCAGAGCAACAATAAACAGTGGACATCAATAAAATATCAATTCTGTTGATCTTGATAAAATATTCAAAGAAGCAGTTATAGGTTAGTAGAATAATTATATAATATTAATATAGTAATACATTATATAAACCTCTCTCAATATGAATTGTAATATTAATATTAATACTAATGAAATATTTGTAGATATTCCATGCATATGTAAAGCTGGCAGGCAGCAGCAGGGGACATGGTACACATTATGAGAAGGTTAGCGAGTAATTTAATAAGGATAATAATAAAATGAGTAATGTGCTGTGTAGTTTAGAGATGTTCACATGCCCTACTTTTTCAAAAGCCAGGCCTTGAGACCTTCTGTTAAGGTTTGGTACAGTTTTGCTTTTTTTTTTTTAATATAAGACGTCGGGATAAGTCGTTTGTCCTGTTACTGGGATTATCTAGCACTCGTTCCCACATGGGTGCTGTACAGTGGTGTGCACAAGGGGGGGTTAGGTTAAAAAAACGCGTGCTAAGGTGCCCTCTTGGGAGCCAAAAAGCATGCTAAGGTGCCCTCTTTGGAGCCAAAACGCATGCTAAGGTGCCCTCTTGGGAGCCAAAAAGTGTGCTAAGGTGCCCTCGTGGTTGGCAAAACACGCTAAACTGCCCCTTTGGGTGGCAAAAACACACACTAAAATGCCCTCTTAAGTGGCGAGAACGTTCTGTATGTGCCCTTTTTTTTCTTTTTGCCCCTGCCCTTCAAAAAGTCTGTGCACGCCACTGGTGCTGTAGTCTATACCCAAAATAACTGAATGGAAGATGAAAGGCATCTCCGAAGTTCAAACGAAAAAAGGGGGTGATGGCTGGGTAAAAAACAAAGACACTGCACAGCTGTTCGAAGAATGAAACAGAATGAACTGGAAAATGGACGATATGCAGGACAACTTTAAGTATGATGGGTGATACGCGGAGTGCATTTGAGAAACAGATGAACGGCAGGATTGACCGTATTGACACATCTCTCTGCAAAAGTCCACGGAGGAGAACCACACGGAGATGATGTCAAACATATGGCCGTAAAATGAAGGAAACGCTTTATATTGAAGTTGGACGTCTACGACCATGAATGAAAGTTTTGGAGGTGAAGATCAATTTAAGTTCAGAGGCTGCAGCTGTAAAACCTAAAGTAAGATTTGATCCTGGTGTATCTGTAATTGTGGCTAGATTGCCAGTGAAAGATAGGGAGAAATATTCTTACACAGATTAAGCAGCTGTTCATGGAAGTCTGAGATAATGAGATGCAAATTATTGATGCGACAAGTGGGAGAGGAGGCCAATCAGAGCTGGTGAAGGGTGAAAAAAAGCCCAATACAATTCACCATAAGCACAAGTTGAAAGACCACATTGTTGCAAACAGAAACTGAAACCTCGGAAACGAATAACACCAAGCAAACATTTGAAGAAAATTCAATTATAGTCCTTATTTTGTTACATTTCCAGCAAAGGAAGGATCCCAGCCGACTGTCACAGAGACCCTGCCACCTTGATAAGGTTTTTATGGAACAGCATTGTTTGCTCTGGACCACTGTGGCCTTTGGGATGATACACAACACATGAACAAAAGCACGTGAGCTCATAGCCTCATACTGTCTGCTGCTGGAGAGTTCATGTTGAGGTCATTTTGGATATTTGTCAAAATAACTGCATATTTTTCTATGTTGTTCTTTTTTCCCATAATTGGATTAACAACGCTACACTGTGAAGACAAGATTTAGCATAGTATTGGTAATTAACCCTTGTGTCGTCCTGCCAGGTCAAATTGACCCTGTCTTTTTTGACTGTTCCTTCTTTCCTCCCTTCCTTCTTTCCTTCCCTCCTTCCTTCATTTCCTTCCTTCCTCCCTCCTTCTCTCTTTCTTTCCTCCCCCCTACCTTCCTTCTTTCCTCTGTCCTTCTTTCCTTCCTTCCTTCCTCCCTCCCTCCCTCCCTTATTTCCTTCCTTCCATCCTTTCCTTCCCTCCTTCCTTCCTCCCTCCTTTCCTTCCTTCTTTCTCCCTTCCTTCCTTCCTTCCTTCCTTCCTTCCTTCCATCCCTCCCTCCTTTCCTTCCTTCTTTCTCCCTTCCTTCCTTCCTTCCCTTTTTCCTTCCCTCCTTCCTTCCTCCCTTCCTTCCTTCTTCCTTCCTTCCTCCCTCCCTTCCTTCCTTCCTTCTTCCTTCCTTCCTTCCTCCCTCCCTCCGTCCCTTCCTTCTTCCTCCCTTCCTTGACTCGAGGACAACAGGAGGGTTAATTAGAAATGTTATGGTGGAAATGTCCAATCTATAAGCATCTAATGTTCTGTCCATGCTCTTTGAAATATTACTATAAAGCAGGAATTCAATTTATCACACTGTAGGTCAAGTGTCGCATCAATATTGTCCAAATAAATCCTCACCTCTAAATGACGAAACAGGATTGGTGAGTCACCCTCAGTCAACACAAACCGACTTTCTCTCACTCACATCAAACATCCCATTAAAAAGTCATCTGGGTGGTTGCTTGATGAATAATTGAAGGACATACTCTGGTGACTGTTTTACCTGAAGTAACGTAAGGTAATTATTTGTCAATAAGAGAACTGTGCAGCGTGACTGTTTTAAGGCAGTGGTTAGCGCTGTGTGTAGCTCAGTGTGAGAAAACCTTTGTGGCCCGCAGGAAATGACAAATCAAGTCAACAATCCATCCAGATAAAACATGATGAATCTCGTCTTTGCCAGCAGGGCCGGAGAAAAGCTTTAAAAAGTTCCTCACAGAAAACATTCAGAACTGTAGTCAAGACATTTTAATCTATTGTGATAGACATTAAATCATATGATAGAAAAGAGAATTACTAAACTGAGAAAATAGATTCATCATATATAAATTAGGGATTCAACTAACAATGATTTTCATTACTTATTAATAGTTTTGTCCATAAAATGTCATAAAATGTAATGTAATTAAACAACAGAGAACAGCTCCATGGTACAATTCCCAAACTAGACAATTAAAGCAAACTTCACGAAAATTAGAAAGAATATGGAGTTCTACTAAATTAGAAGAATCTCACTTAACCTGGAAAAACAGTCTTAAAGCATATAAGAAGGCCCTCCGTATCGCCAGAGTTGCCTACTACTACTCATCACTAATAGAGGAGAATAAAAACAGTCCAAGGTTTCTTTTCAGTACTTTGGCTAAACTGACAAAGAGCCACAATACTACTGATCCTTGTATTCCTTTAACTCTCAGTAGTGATGACTTCATGAGTTTCTTTAATGATACAATTGTAACTATTAGGGACAAAATCAATCACCTCCTGTCCTCAATAAGCACTGATTTATCCTCTAACACAGGATACCTAGAAATCGCTGTTAAACCTGATAAAAATGCCAGTTATAAAGTTATAAAGCCCAAAGATACTGTTTATACTGTGTATATATGCCACATATGTTTAAAGTTTCAAAGTTTCCTCATATTCAAGAAGTTGCAACCATGAAATGTTCCATAAAATGATGGATTATCAAGATTTGACATAATATGTCATTATAATTAACTGATCATTTTCATTCAATTGTTTCCTAATTGACCACTTGATGCTGTTCAGAATGATATGGACCTTTGAAGTGAGGGTTTAGATAAGATTAGGATAACACAATGTGTTCTTTTACTTACTGAATGGAAGGAGGAACATGTGTCTTCAGCTTTGTTGATGCATAATGTTTCTATGTGGATCAAGTGCAGGTGAGGATGTGAATATTGAGATTTAACTTGTATTAACAATCAAAGAGGTATTGTTCAATGGCTAACATGCACTGACTTGTTTTCTTGTTTGTGATGTATTATCTGCTTTCATAGTTTGAAACTGTTTTTATAATAAACATTAGCTATTTAGTTTTAAAGCCTTACTTCCTTTAAACTGTGTGCTCGGTTTATTAATCCATTAACTCCATGTTTTCATCCCAGTGTTTGTTTTCTACCATATGAACCCCCCGGGGGAGCTTTTTAAACCACAAACAGGAATTAAATTCTAAAAATTATAGTCAAAATTAGAATGTATAATGAAACACTATTTGCTCATTTTCAGACATATTTATATTGATTTATCTATCTCTAAAAGAAGAGACTCAACTGAAGCTAGAACAGCCTGTAACAGATGCAGAAATGTTCAGTGTGCAGTTTATAGACTCAGTGCTTCATGTTTTCCTTCACACAGGATCATCGAGCAGTTTCCCAGCTTTCTCTCTCCTGATGTGTGTCTGCTGTCGGTTAATCAATGATGCAGTTGACTATAATGAAAGGCTTCATCACCTTTTATTGACTGGCGGTAGGAACATTTTAAGCATGCTGTGAGGTACTTAATACGCAGTACTTGGATAGATGGCTGGTCATTTGCTGACTGACCTCAATAATATGGCCCCTGGTACAGCCTGCAGTGGCCTGTAATGGACATTATTGATGAACTCACACTTTTTACAAGAGTAGAGCAGAGAGATATATAAATGGGAAAGATCTGCAGTCAAAGTATCTACTGGAAATGTCACAAAACACCATCCAAAAGCGTTACCGTATAATGCTTTCTCTCTCTTTTAACACTCAATGGTTAAAAATATACTTTTTTAGGCAGAGAAGTCCAAACTGATGAAACTCTAGCAAAGTAAGTCAGCCTAAACAGCGTCATTACCACTAAAATCATTAATCAATGAATCATAAAAGCTCTAAAAAGCCACTGTACAGTATACTACCTGCAAACAGACACAGTTAGCTGTAGACTAGCTGGTGAACATAGTGGAGCATTTAGCAGCTAAAGAGCTTAGCTATTTCCCTTGGGAATTGGTAGAGAGCAAAATTGTTGCTTTATAACTGCTGGATGGGTAAATATAATTTGAAAGGTGAGGATTCGTCAATGTTGCGTTCACAACTTGTTTCAGTCGCCCCCAAGTGGCCAAAGAAATCACTTCTGACGGGCAAGAGAATATC
Source organism: Scomber colias (assembly GCA_021039105.1). NCBI lineage: Eukaryota > Metazoa > Chordata > Actinopteri > Scombriformes > Scombridae > Scomber > Scomber colias. The sequence continues at coordinate 59,757 of JAJDFG010000143.1, forward strand.
TCAAATAGTCCTCATGGTGACACACACATGCATATTATGAACAAGGCAGTGAAGCGCAAACTTTTATTTTGAAGGGTTTTGCTGTCATGTTTTTCTTTATTCCTTTGAGTGTTTCTGATATAATAGGAAATTGTGTAATTGTGAAGGTTCAAGGTTCAAATGTCTGATTATTACTGGAAGTATAGTGAGTATTTTATTTTCTAAACTGCACTTACCGCGTTGTGTCGGGTGTTACTTCCTCTTTGCGCTAGACCCACTACAAAGGTATAAGGGATCATGAAAGTGCTTACAATTTATTCTGACGGGACAGAGAATATCTCAAATAGTCGTCATGGTGACACTAGAGGAAATATCAGAGTAAGTAAGCAGGTTTCATCCTCTAGGGACCATGGAAGAAAATGTTATGGCAATCCATCTAATAGTTTATAGTTATTTAGTTGAAATGTTTGACTTGAGATAGATAGACATGCCAAGTACTTGCTAGCTGTAGATATGTTTATCTGTTCACATCTGTGCAGCCTTTGGAAATGTGATTATAGATCTACTTTATTTTGGGTTGTTTTTTGGGGGTCTTTTTTTAATAGCTTCGGTACTTTCAAAACTATGAAATGTATATTAGTGGAGAGATCGTATAGTTTTACACACAATGTATCTAAAAAAGTATCAATACACTTGACAACCTTACCTCAAACAAATCTGTTCTTCCTGATTTAATTTAATCTGCTCAATAACAACGAGGTTAACCTCAGGTGAACTGATGTGTGGAGACAAAAGCATGCATGTGATTATCTGAGCAGACCCGCACACACTGCATTCATGCATCACTTCACCCTCATCCGCACCACTTTTAAAATTATCATCCAGAAATCTCTTTCATGAACAAAAGGCTTCAGGAAAATGCATCTCCAGTTGGAAATTGTGTCTTTGGGAGGTCAGGTCTGCAAGATAAAATGCCTGGTTGATGATTATTTGGCAATTATCCCACAATCAGTGTAAAAAAAAAGTAGAGGAACAACTGACTTTAAAACCACTCTTTAACATTACGCAAGACTTCAAATGCTAAAAAAGAACTCTACCATCTTAAGTTTGGCTCTACAGCAGGAAAGGTTTACAATGGCACATTTTTTGCCACCCAGTATTCAGTGTTATCCAAAACCAGAGAAGACAATGGCAGGTGTCTGACAGAGGCTCAGCCAGTTGGTACCTAAACACAACCCTCAAAAAAGGGATCAAGAGTCCTGTGTTCCATCAGTTTAATATCCCCAACATCAGCCCCGGCCAAGCAGACAGCAGTTGTCTGCCAAAAAAAACATATGGGATTCAGCTGAAGGGCTCCAGTTTTTCAAAAACAGTCTCTTTCAGTCTAAACTTCTTAAGGAGGTCGGTATGAACGTGCTTTCGTTTAAAAAGAGAGAGAGAGAGATGGAGAGAGAGAGAGAGAGAAGTTGAGGTACTGCAGCGTTGAAAAAAGGTCTGGATTCAGCCTGGACACTGCCACCTTTCACCCTTGGTGTTGTTCAAAGGTGTGTTTGCTTTCAAAAATGTGAGCAAACCTTCGTCATCATTACCTGCCATTTTCATCCCCGGCCTTTAAAGGAACTTTAAGGGGAAAAAAATACACAAGGTAATTTCTTAGGATTTGCAGGGGGGTGAGGTGGGGTGGGGTGGGAGGCGGGTGTGGGACTGAAAGCCTCCCATCTCTTGGAGGAAAGGTAGAAACTATTTTTGAGAATGCTTAATGATTATAAATAGGGATTTTAAAACTCATTTCAGAAGCGTACTTACCAAGAAAGAGAATATGATAATAAATCCTCTTATCTAGATCCTCAATACAACTCAGTTTTCTAGCATATCTGTGTTTGAAGTTTAACCTTAATTATTTAAGAAGATTATGATGTCTTCTAAAGTGTTTTTTTTGTTTTTTTTGAAGTATCCAAAAGTAAGAAAAAAAGAAGAAAAGCTTACACATAATGAACCAAAGCGAGAATTTATTCTGGTTCTTTTTGTGCTGCTCCACCAAAACGGAGCAAACATTTACAGACGTCTTTGAGGAGGCGATGAGGAATCCACATATGACTTAAAATAAAACCTCACGCCCGGTGAATGGCTCTCAATGTCTGTCTGTAATAACAACAGAAAATGTGGGCTTCTCTCAAAGTTTATATAGGTCATGATTAAAAATGTTTAAACACATAAATATCAATAAAAAGCACCCCTTGCAGTATACACACTGAGCTCAACCCTCAACTGCTGAGGAGAAAAACTTGGAAGAAATAGCTTGGCTTTGCATATCTTGGTGTGCCTCCCCTCCTGTACCTCAAACCATATACCCAAACAGCTCTGGGGTCAAGCCTCTGCAACAAGCCTTGGCTAAGTCAACAAGGAACATTAAGAACTATTAGTGAATAAAACTCTTGTGCCCGACTACAGTTCACTGCAAAGAGGAACTGGCTCACTTTCTTTTTCTAATCAAAAAGGATATTTTCTTTGCTTTTTTTTTTTCCTCCTCTACGGCAGCTCCAGATATGTCAGGAGCTGTGCCCGTCCAGAATGCTCTTTTATGTTTCCGAGGCCAAAAGTTTAGGCCACTGGACACACGTAGCTCTTAGCAAAACATAAGCATATCTTATTTGCTCATTTTGTCACTCTTCATGAATCTCAGCGTTGTAAACGTTTCTTCCGAGGCGAGGCGAGTTTTTGCCGGAGGAGTTTGAGAAGGAGGCGTTAAACTGCCTTGATTGGACTGACGGGAGAAAAATCAGAAAAGGGTTTCAGTTAAAATGTCTTCCAACCAACGGGCTGGCTGGCTTATGCTCTGAAAGGATACTCTAACTGATGCATTACCCATCAGGCTCGCAGTGTGTTTACACTTGCGAGCCTCACACTAGCACAGACACAGCAGTGCCTCACCCTTTTGGCTGGCAGAGGAGATTATGCAACATGACACACATTAGGAGGTGGCCAAGTTTTACAGAGCTGCTGGCAAGGTAAAGGTTAACATCAACAGTCAGAAATGCAGTCGGTGCCGCTCTCAGGTCAGCTTCTCCCTCTGTCTGTCTGTATCTGTCAGTCGATCGGTCAGTCTGTCTGCCAAGGACCGCTGAAAAAATTAAAAAAAGTACATTCTCCTTCATGCAACACAGGGTAAGAGGAGGTTTTTGTTCCAGCTGTCATGCTTCATGGAAACAAATGAGTGAGGCTAAACCAGTATTTCATGGTTGCTTTAAGGCATTTCTAGGCAGCTTTCAGTTTGTTTGTCATGCTGAAATAAAGACTGGTACTAAAAGCTGGTAGCTGTTATTCATCCTGATCAACCCTTTCTTTTCTCTCACAATCTATCAGCAATGCAATAACAATAAGAAATGATGCCCCATGTCCAGTTTATTGTCCCTAATCCTAACCTGCACACAGTGAAGCTGAATATCTGTCACTACAGACAAGTGTGATATTTCCACTATATCTTCCTACATAACCCAGCTATAGTGTGTGTGTGTGTGTGTGTGTGTGTGTGTGTGTGTGTGTGTGTGTGTGTGTGTGTGTGTGTGTGTGTGTGTGTGTGACTGTACTGCCAATAGAGCTGCAACAATTAATCAGCATTCATCAGCAACACTTATTAATCTAAAAACTCTTTTTTTTCAAGCAAAAATGCCAAATGTACTCTGGCTCCTCATTCTCAATCTGCTGTCTTTCCTTCTCATGTACAATAGTAAATTAAAAGTTCTTTGTGCATTTGTGTAAAACAACATGTCCCATATGTGTACATTACTGAAGATGAATGAGGGCACTAAAATGTGATCTAAATGATAAAACATGAGACTTGACATGTTGAGTGTGGGACAGCTGCTCTGGCACAAGACTGTAGCTGTGTGACTGTTCATAATGTATCTCATAATCAAGGGTGCATATACTGTATTGAAGAATAAACTTAGTGTTAATAATATCAGTCATAGTATCTAGAGATAAGAAAAGGAAGAAGCCAGCGACGCAGAGAATTCGGTCAGGGTTTGTAGTTCAGTTCAGCTGATACCAATGAATCAAGGCTTACTATTGCATCCTTTACATTCTTGTCCTGACCATTTACTAAAGCAGAGCAAACATTAGCATAAGATAAAAAAGAACAACAGATGGCTTGAATGGTATCCAAGGATACACAACACAAAAAAGGACTGGACTGATTCAGCATTGCTCCCCATAACATTTTCAGACCCATGATGGGCCGATTTTAAACCTTCATGTCGTCCTCCCAGGTCAAATTGACCCCGTCTGTTTTGATTGTTCCTTCTTTCCTTCCCTCCTTCCCTCCTTCCTTCCTTCCTTCCTCCCTCCTTGTCTCTTTGTTTCCTCCCCCCTACCTTCCTCCCTCCCTTCCTTCCTATCTACCTTCCTTCCTTCTTCCCTTCCTTCCTCCCTTCCTGTCTTTCTTCCCTTCCTCCCTCCTTTCCTTCCTTCTTCCTCCCTTCCTCTCCTTCCCTCCTTCTTCCTTCCTTCCTTCCCTCCTTCTTCCTCCCTTCCTTCCTTGACTCGAGGACAACAGGAGGGTTAAAAAAGGATCAAAACTGATTCAACACAACTAGAGATATTGTCTTTTTTGAATCTCTGTGTCTGACCTCTGACCTCTAACGCACCAGCACCAGAGAGCCAATCACACTCTTTCTGATTCATGTAGAGACGTAAAGACAGTTTACTGCTCCACTCCGCTGTGTGAAATTACTGAAGGAAAAGCGTCTTCAGTTTCTTTATGATGCGTATTTAACAAGCTGCCGAGAGCGTTAGAAGAACGACACATCAAAACAAATTGCTCTGATTGTTGGCTGATTAGTACAGCAGCTACATCACAGCACAGTAGATTACATGCTCATCACACATAACGGCAGATTCATGAGAGACCAGAGGCTGACGACTACTTTGTATTCATATTTCATACCGTCGAGCAGAGTTAAGCAGCAGCCTACTGTACAGACGTCTGCTAACTTCCACTTCTTTCTAAATCCACACCCTGAAATTTATCCATTTTCAAAACTTGTGGTCTTCAGCTCCAACTAGACGCTGACTCATGTGACACCATTTGACGCAATTTAGACTTAGATTTCACTCATCTTCCTTTGGAGCAACATCAGGCTTTACACAATTTTCCTGGTAGAAGTTTCATCCAGTAATACTCCCCTAAAAGACCTGGCTGGAAAGACACTGTGGGTTATATCACAGAGGACACATTAGTGAGTAATCCCAAATAACAATTGCACTGCACGAAGCATCGGTGTGAAAATTAAAATCTAATTTGCTCATGGCTTAACATCTGCTCAATATGTCTGAAGGTTGAGGGGGAAAAATTGAAAGTCTGAATGCTTTTGAGGCCTAGAGGTCTATTACCCATCATGTCATTTATAAATATGTGTGTGTGTGTGTGTGTGCACGTTCGGAGAGGCGTGGGCTCACCTAATCTCAAATCAGTTTTAGAGGCACATCAATAATTTATACTCCCCAATCATCTTCCCTGCTCTCCATAGCTGGACACAAAACAGACCTAGAGCTAATGTCCAGAGTACTTGAGACCCAAAATACATCAGACACGAGAAGCTTCCCCCTTTTTTTTCCTTCCTAGGGAACATCTCCACAATAAAATATCTGCTGTATGTGAACCATCAATGCTGTGTGCACATGAGGCCAAACATGAACTCAGAGCCATGTTAGGGGAGGATGGGAATGATACAGTATACACCCACGTCTGACATCTCGAGGTCAGTTACATTCCTTTGTTTTGCACTGATCATTTGTCTTATGAGCTTGAGTGCTGCATGTTTCATCCACGTGACCCAAAAAAAAAAAAAAAAAAACTGACATAACTCACTCTCCTCAGCTAAGCCTGCATGCGTCCCTCCTTCTGGCTGTTTACGATGGACATCCTGTACTTGTAAAAACTACCTTTCATAGAAGCCATACAGACCAGGTGTGTTTCAAGGATCAAACACTGTCATTACTGTATATCCTGTAAATGGAAGCAAGCGCCTTCTTGAAGTTCATATTTCCAAAAAACAGAATAACATTTTGTAAAGACAATCTGAGCATGAGTGACAGAAGACAACAAGCTCAAATTTAAGGATATCACTAATTGATTCTCCAAAAAAAAAGAAAAGGGGCCACACATTGACCTAAGTTATATCTAAGAGAGTCTGCTGCAGTTTCTGTAGCATACAAGGCTGCAGTGTTTCTCAGCCGAGCAGAGGTTTCACAAACAAGTCTTCAATGTGTTCATTTTAGCCAAACTGCAAAAGACCTAGAGTAACAAGCAGCATCCTTTCTGTTCATGCTGATATCTGAGAGCATTCAAAGCAAACCACTAAGAACAGCATGTATCCATACAGTATGTAAATCAATTATATGTGATAAAATAATCTTTTAATCAGGATTTCAGAACATTTCCATCACTTTTAGGAAACACTTTGCTTGTTTTGATCATGTCATCCTTTTACTACCCACACAGTTTCACTTTTTCTCAAACTTTAAATATTGATTCTAATACCTGGACTCAGAGTGTCTCTCGCTATTGAGTACTGATCAAATTTCAGTGCTCATTTTTTCCACATTTTACATTTCTACACCTCACTGCATGGAACTCATTAAAACATTTTTTTGAAAGTAATATGAGATTGCTGATGAGATTGCTGTGGCTCCGACTGAATACATCTAAGGCAGCATTCAGACAGACGTTAGCTCTGCATGAAAAAATGCAGCCCTCTCATTCATTTGAATGTGGAGCAGTGGGAGTGCCAATGCATAGAGCTCTAGTAAAACAACGCAGGGTCATCTGGCTAAAAAAGTTGCACCGGGGTTCACGACACAAAGCGACATCATCTGTTAAGACGCTACGTTGAACAAGGCAAAAACACATTCTTGGTGACTTGCTTTGAAACATGAAAACTGTATTTAACTCGTGATCACAGCAGTGAAAGATAAAATAGTTGTAGCTCTGTGATAATTGTACATAGTCGTAATTACAAACCAATGAGTGGTGCTTTGGCATCTGATAAGCCTTTAAACACATTGTAGCTCCAACTGGACTTTCTGGATTATATTTTATTGTCCCACTGGAACCTTAAAACAATACACCCCCATCAACGCCAGCACCTTTACACTGTTGTAATGCATGACTGTTTTCAGTCTAAATGCCTAAATCATCAGTTTTATAATGACACTGACCAAGACGCTGGATTAAACACAGCCTGTCATGGCTAAAAAAAGAGTATCCAGCTATTACTACAAAACATTACCTGAAGATGATATGATCTATGACATGCTGATGAATCAGACTCTTCTCTTTAAAGACATTGTGCTCATTTAAAAAAGAAAAAGCCATATCCTAAAGGTAATCCTGGTACAATGTATGGCACAATAAATGACTAAAACCTTATAAATGTGGTGTTTCACTACAGTCCCTGTTGAGATGTATCACAGTAAAAATAAAAGATGGTTCATTTCTCTTAATTTAGGCAGATCACACAAAAGGGTGGTGGAAGTTAAAGGGTTAATAAGACATGTCAATTTTTACTGACGTGCCTTCAGACCCTCACTGACAGCTGCAAACGTCTCTTCCTGTAAACAACAAGTCAGACTTCAAAATGTTGGTAATGAGGTCAAACGAGGTTTGTAACACGCAGTAAATCTTACCATAATTGGAGTGAACATGAAAAATAAATGGGCTAATAGGCAGAGTTGACTTTACAACATTTTTAAATGTGCCCTCTTCCGTGACCCTGACAGACTTGTCTCTGCTCTGCATATAAATCTGAAAGTGTCAGAACAGAGCTCATCGCTGACATGTTGAACCCCTTTTATCAAGGCACCCCTCTCCCTGCATGCAACATGAAAGGCAATGAAGGACACCCCTTGACCCCCCCCCCCCCCACACTCTTCCACAAACACACACACTCACACACACACACACTGCTGTTGCTCCTGCTGCTGAAACAGAGGAAGTATCTGCTTCATAAGCATTTAGCAGCGAGGCAGCTTGCCTGCCTGCCTGCTGCAGTAAAGACTTCCAGACAGCAGGCTGGCTATAATTAACAAACAGTAAAACACACACCTAGCGAGGGATAGGGCTACCACTTGAGATCAAAGACCACTGGCCCTCAACGACAGGCTTTTTCATCAGCAACCACTGGTTTGTCAACTGTTTGATCTCAAGTTATGCAGTCGTGCATGCTTTGCATTTAGGCTGCAAACAATGTGAGGAGAGAAAAATGATCCACAACAAAACAGTTAGCAGAACAAATAAAAAAGTCAAGTAAAAGTGCAGCTGAGTATAGTAGAACAGTATAGTATAGTATAGTAAAGTATAGTATAGAACAGTATAGTATAGTATAGTATAGTATAGTATAGAACAGTATAGTACAGTATAGCATAGTATAGTATAGCATAGCATAGCATAGCATAGCATAGCATAGTATAGTGTAGCATAGCATAGCATAGCATAGCATAGTATAGCATAGTATAGCATAGCATAGCATAGTATAGCATAGCATAGGATAGCAGAGCAGAGCATAGCATAGTATAGTATACAAATTTTCACCCAAAACAGTTTTTCACCCAGATTTAGTGAGTCTGTTACATCCTGTTACTACAGAGCTCTGCTCACCAAAGTTTACAGTTAATAGTCTTCTTGTGATGTTATTGTATTTTTGGTTTTTACTCATTATCACCCCCAAATAGGTTTTTAAAAGCAAATCAGGTTGAATTGACTTTTACCCAGATTATTTTTATTACGACAAATCCAAAATGTGTTATTTCCTGCTGTTATAGAATTCAAATCACAACAGTCTGGGGTACATGAAGTTCTCTTGTGATGCTGAAAGCCCAATAGCCCAAAAGTAAACAGAAAAAAGGTGAGAAAACATAAATGAGGTTGTGATTATGCGTCAAAGTCCTTCTAAGTAAGTCAAAAAACTAATAAAAGCTGCAATGCAATAAGCACTCACAGTATAGTATTATATAGTAGCCTATAGTGTGTTTTCATGCTGTGTTATAGAGCAGCAGCAGCAGCAGCAGCAGTCCTCCGCAGGGCAAAGCGACTGACCACTGATGGCTTTTGGCGTCTTCAAAGTGACATCCTGCCACAACAGTATTTACAAAGCAAAACTCTCACATCCTGTGTGGCGCCCTCTCAGGCTCTCTTTGCGAGGTTCAACTATAAATGTCTTGCAGAAGAAGAAAAAAAAAAGACTTGGAGAGACTGAATCTGCCCAAGTGATGAACTGCTTCCTTCTGCTCCAATCAAAAGGAAATGGCTGAATCCTGCACTGAAAGTCAGAGTGGCATTATCTTTGTTTAGGACTGCCTTTGAGATATTTTTAAAGCTTATATATACTGTAGGATTACACACATAGACGCCACAGTTGCTCACTCAGAAAAAGAATAAAGCAAAGTGGTCTGACTGGTAGATGAGTGGTTTTCACATGCAGGCTTTGTTGCTTTATAAAATATCATGTATGTGTCACAACGGAGCGAGAAAAGGGAAACAATTAGATTTAAATGCAGCAGGGACATCTGAGAATAGAGCAATGGACTCTTATATTGTGTTTTTTTGCAAGTCAAATTCAAATTAGAATTCATTTTTGCTAAGAAAACAAATCTCCTTGGTGTTTACTTTTACATGAATTTAATACTTACTTGGTTGAAAACTGTATACACCAAAAAGAAGATGATGTAATTTGTGATGGTGTCAGCGATCCATTAGTGTTTTCCAGCAGGTGTGACTTTTAACTAAGTGACAACCACCAAAGCTTGAAAATGAAGCCAATTAAATGAAGCCAATTTGGAAGTGCAATGCCACTGACAGCTGCTAGATGCTCCAATTAACAAGTCATTATGGTCTCTGTTGCTAAAATTCAGACCTTCTAATAAGTGTCCCATTTTTGACATTAACACTAATTTTCAACATTACGCTTTGATTTTTTACTATTTAACCAGCAGCTCTTCTGCTATCTTCCTAAAATGATAAAAATGTTTGCTCAGAGCAAAAGCAATATTTAAATGCAATATTTTCAGAGACTGCACAGCTCTGCTTAGCTCCTTTTTTCACATTAAGTCCACTTTGTAGATTGCAGAAACATTAGATTCAAGTGTTTTTCTCTCTAAATTGCATAAAAGGTTGATGTTCATTCTCTATAGCCAAGAGGTCTATTATTTTTATTTCAGTCTATGTACTGTAAGAGTTTAACCTAAATCTGGGAAGAAATAGTATGTGTTCTTCATTTGACTCAATCAGACAGTTAACTCATGTTTCATGTAAAAACATACCTGGTAATAAATCTTCCTGTTTTCTCATGAAATTCTCTCCTCCCACTCCTTCCAGAAACACAGGCCAACATCACACCCTCACTACAGCTTGTGTTGTCAAAACCTCACACAACCCTACACCTGCCAGTTAGTCTCTCTCTCTCCCTCTCTCCTCTCTCTCTCTCTCTCTCTCTCTCTCTCTCTCTCTCTCTCTCTCTCTGTGTCTCTCTGTCTCGCTGTCTCTCTGTCTCTCTCTGTCTCTGTCTCTCTCTCCTTTTTATAAGTGTTGCAATATGAGAAGAATAAAGTGAACCCCTGCTGCGGAGCACCCTTTGGCCATCCTCCGAGAGTCAAATCCCGAGGACACTCAGACACTCACACTCACACACCTTATAAAAAGTAGAGAGTCAGGTTTATATTCATGTTTAAGTCTCCAGGGCTCTCTGGCTCACCATCATCATGTTTATGTGCTCCTTAAGGGACAGCTGCTACCTCTTGATATACAGCTGCACTTGATTTTGCTGTTTTAAGCATATACACATTTAGAAAACAGCAATCTTAAACTCTTAACTGGTTGAATTACATCATACAACAGATATAGATGAATACCACTCAAGGCATGTCACTGAAAGGACAAGACTAGTGCTGCTTTATCTTTAGATTCAAATCAGCAATACCCCTGAAGAAAAACTAAATCAGAATATCATTAGTTTTACATGAGAGATTAAGTCTTTGCAATTGATTGATGCATGGTACTGTACATGAGCTGGGTATTAAACCTCCTAACAATCCATCAAATAGTAGCAGTTTGAGACCCAACACTGAAAACTTCTTCATGGTGCTGGAGAAAACACAAGGGATCAATAAAGTGAGAGGGATTCGACATCTGAGAGCACGAAAGGAAAAAGAAACGTTGGTGCCAATCCGTTTAGCAGCAGATAAGTGATTCATTTGACCTGCTGACAGTGCCTGAGGAAAATTCTTGGGAGTATTTGCAACAAATTTCACAGTAACTCATCCTATAGTTGCTCAGCAGCTTTCTGAGTCAAAGTGGTGGATCAACCATCTGACTTTGCCATCCATCCGTGGAGCCCGATTGCAATCAAAAATACATAAAAGAGCAGCACTGTTGCATTGGCTGATGCATTTTTTCCATTCCTATCAACAAAATCGATTAAACAACTCTGACAATGCACTTTTGATCGCTGGTGTCATGCTGCTTCTACGAGTCAGTGTTTAGAATAAATTACCATCTTCAAAGCTCTGATGAAGACTTCACAATACTCCAGAAAGTCCATTAGTTGGACGTACAACTAATTAGCTAAACTTCTGGAGACTGAACCGAGATGACTCTTAGGCCTTAATTACCAATTCTTGTCTTCATCCCTGAATCTCAGCAGGGGGGAAAACAAACTTAGTTCAACAGAATTTCACTGCGGGAGAGGCAAACCTGTTTCCTCATCAGGACCAAACTGTGCTTATCTGAACGCAGCTACACAGACAGTACTTGTTATCTGGATGAATTCAATAGCTTTAGTTTGCTTTAAATAATGAAAAAAGATTAGATATTGTCAACTCTGCCTTTTTAAACATACTGATCCTGAACTTCTTATCAGGCATCATGAGTTACAGTAAATCCTTTGTGTCGTAGCACCTCATCAGATAACTTTATTTCAACTTCTTTAGATTTGGCTTACTGAGTCTTTCCTTGAATGCAGAGATGTTTCGTTGGCCTACACAAGAAGATTTTTGGCCCTGGTCATTCCCCAATTACTGTTCAAGTGTTTTATGAGGAGTGGGGGGGGGTTAGGGTGGGGGGGTTAGATGGGGAGAATAGGATTGCAGACAAAAGGGACTCGTGTTTTATGTTGGGAAGAGGTTGGGGGAGTATCCATTTGGTTTGTGGGTGCAATGGATGACCACTCACCCGTGACAAACTTCTGTACAAAAAGCTATACCATCCGTCAGCCTGAAGAATATCTCCAAGAACAATGTGCTGTAAAAATGCTGAGTGCTGACGTAAAGGAAGGCTAAACTCAAGGAGTCATGGACATCTAAAATCCCTTAGTGTCAGTTGATAAGGTCATGGCACTTTTGTAATGAAAAGATAGGGGTTTGAAGGGGTGGGAGAGTTAGGAGCTTTACGGCTGAGAAGGACTTACCAATCCGTCACAGTTGTTAATGGCAACCGAGGCCCCAGGGACGTCTGTGATGTCACCGATAAAGGTGCAGTCTGTCTTTAGCAGCTCACGGCGAAGTATCCTCTCCGTCATGCCGCTCGGTTCAGTCTGGTTGGCGCCATCGCCGCCGGCGTCGCCCATGATTTCGCTGACATTCCCAAAGCCTTGGACCTCATCGTGCCACTCCACCATCGCTCCCGGCGCCACCAGCCTGTTGTTCGGGTGAAGGCGGAGGTGGAACTCTTTACCGAAAGCGGTGATGTTGAAGAAAAGCTTCTGCTCGGATTCACTGGAAGAAAACACCTCCCTCTTTACACGCTGCTTGTGAGTGGCGGACAGCAAGTGTGACAGGTAATGTCCGTGAGAATCGGTGCTGAAGGGAGTAACCAGGCCATATTCCGTCAACCTGCTCTTTAGTTCATCTGTGAAACAATGACAGAAGAAGAAAAGGAAAAACAAAATCAAGAAAGACACCACTATTTGATAGAAACACAAATGCAATATAAATGCAAATATTCATGTAATGTGCAGAAAACAAGATTCTCTGAACTGTAATACTGCAAAACCCAGCAGCATATAAACCATCTTTTATTGTTGCCAAAAACTATTTAGATGCAGAGAAAACCAAATATCAAAAGGTCCCAAGGTGAAATCTTCATATTGGTTTTGTTTGACCCAAGATCACCCAGAAATATTCAATTCAAACCAACACAAAACAGGAAATACAGAGAAAAGCAAATCCTCACATTGGAGAAGCTGAATCCATTGAATTTGGAGTTTTGCACTTTACATTATACCATTTAAACTTTTACCTTAGATAAACTGATAATCTATGACACTGGACCTAAGTGCTGAGACTGATAAAGCAGAGTTGGTTCCTTGTAACAAGAACAACAAGTAATATTTATCAGAAGCAGAGACGATGCACCACTGTTCCAAAATGTCATAATGACTTTTGGAAGTTGTTACAGCGGCAATAATTTCTTGTCTTGATGCTTGAGGAGGTAAATCATCTTCAGTGCCACATGTTTCACACTAACAGGCATTCTAACTGAAGTGAGGAGGCTGTGTTTCTGAAGGAGGCTGAACATAGCGTGATCCAATACAAATGGACACACCCTGGGTTTTATTAAGACTGATGGTAATGTCTGCTCTCAGCCATTCTGGTTCTAGTAAATCTGGCAATAAAACTGTAAGCCGAGTTAGAGAGTCAAGAAAAATATTGTGTTTGTGAGGAAGAATGGTAAGAGAGGTGATTGGAGGCAAACTCAGACACTTCTTGAATGATTAGAAAAGGTGTCTTAAAGAAATTGAATCATCACAAGCAAATCAAACTTATCTTAACTGGCTTATGTAAAGATAACTCAAACTTAGACATGATCACATGCACACAGCTACACAGATACATCCTCTCATTTCTGCTTCCCCCTAAACCAACATCTATCCCCTTAAATAGGCCCTCAAATCTATCCAGGCAGAACCATCTTTTTGCAGGGGGGTAACCCTAACCCATCTCCCACCTACAACAGGTGAACAACAATGCTTCTTTTATCAGTTAACATTATTTAGACAAACACATCATCTACCACAGAGTCCTCAGCGTAAGTTAAAATAAGTTGCAATCACATAAATACTAAACCAAACATTTAACCAAAGACATAACTCTACCCATACTCAGTCTGACTCATGACAACACTGATGATGCCAGTGAGAAATTAAAAGCAGGAAGTCCCTTGTTATCTTTTGGGAAACATTGTAGGTAAGGTAAGAATGAATTAAGCTAACATATAATTTAAGAGACTCAGGACTTAAATCAATAAACAATAAATGCACTTGTGTAATGCTAGCCTGTCTTAACCCTCCTGTTGTCCTCGAGTCAAGGAAGGAAGGGAGGAAGAAAGGAAGGGAGGAAAGGAAAGGAAGGAAGATAGGGGGAAGGGAGGAAAAAAGGAAGGAGGGAGGGAGGGAGAAAGGAAGGGAGGAAGGAAGGAAAGAAAGACAGGAAAGCAGGACAGAGGAAAGAAGGAAGGAAAGAAAGGAAGAAAGGAAGGAGGGAAGGAAAGAAGGAGGGAGGAAGGAAGAAAGGAAAAGAGGAAGGGAGGAAAGAAGGAAGAAAGGAAGAAAAGAAGGGAGGGAGAAAGGAAGGAGGAAGGAAGGAAGGGAGGAAGGAACACTCAAAACCGAAGGGGTCAATTTGACCCAGGAGGACGACACAAAGGTTAAACAAATGTGATGCAGGTTAAAGGAACACATTAAAGTGTAATGGGGACAAATGGTGTGGTCTCACCCACTGTGTTTCTTCCTATGCTTTCTTTTTTCCTGTTTTTCTGTATCCAGTGCAAAAAGTATAATTATCCCATGAAGGCTGGAAATCAATATCTTGGCCCGGTGTTTCATTTACCCTCAGCTCCCTGTTCATTGGCTCATTTGTGGTCAACTCAATTGTTCGAGGAAATTTGCGGGCCTTGAAACACCCTCAAGTCTAACTACATTTCCATCCAAGGCTCGGTTTGCTTTTCCAAATGTGTGCAGAGGCAGACACATTCAAAAACATTGCAGTCGGTTTTGGTTGGAATAAAAAAAAAATGGGACATGAATATCATGAATATCGAAACCTTGGAATTATCTTGTAGGATTTGACTAGAAGACATTCAAACAGGTGTCAATGGCAAAAACTAAAATTACACGTCTGAGGAAATGACATGCTTTACAAATCATAGCGTGCATGCTCTGAACATGTGATGTCATAAAAAGAAAAAGAAAAACATACATGAGAGACCAGCCTTCGATGAAAGACATGCAAATATCATGCAGCCAATTTGATAATGATACAGATAAAGTGAGAAAATTGGACTGTGTATGATCTGATAAGCTTGATAATAGTGATTTTATAAGGTTAAACACAAAAAAGGAATAGTGCATGTTAAACTTAACTGGTATAATCAAAGCAAACTGCAGGCACGTGTCTGGTTTTGAACATGCAAAACATCAAAGGCCTTTTTTTAATGGGCAAATACCTTACAGTTACATCACCAACTTTACTCTTTCCGCAAACATGAATGACACAGAGCTAGTTGTGTGACATTCATACTTTAAAAAAGGCTCAGCATGTGTAGGGCTGATGTCATCTAACATTAACAAAGTTATTAGCTTTTATCCCAACTTTACTCTCTCAAGGAAAGCTGGTATGACAAAACTTTGAAAGGATGAAATTGTTTTAGAGCCACGGGTCAGGAAGAAGTCAGGAATTAGCTCAGTTCTTTAGTGTGTATTTGGAGGAGTGGGGCTTCACTGCTTAATCCCCAGGAGGCCCCGGTCTAATCTTCCGAGCCATTTCTCCAACTCAGGAGAGCGGACAGAGAAGATTTCTTTAACCCTCCTGTTGTCCTCGAGTTAAGGAAGGAAGGGAGGAAGAAGGAAGGAAGGGAGGGAGGAAGGAAGGATGGAAGGGAGGAGGGAAGGAAGGATGGATGGATGGAAGGGAGGACTGAAGGAAGGGAAGGAGGGAAGGAAGGATGGAAAGGAGGGAAGAAGGAAGGAAGGAAGAAAAGGAGGGAGGAAGGAAGGGGAGAAGGAAGGAAGGAAGGAAAGGAGGGAAGAAGGAAGGAAGAAAAAGGGGGGAAGGAAGGAAAGGAGGGAAGAAGGAAGGAAGAAAAGGGGGGAAGGAAGGAAAGGAGGGAGGAAGGAAAGAAAAGAGGGAGGGAGAAAGGAAGGATGGAAGGATGGAAGGGGAGGAGGGAAGGAAGGACGAAAAGGAGGGAAGAATGAAGGAAGGATGGAAAGGAGGGAAGAATGAAGGAAGGAAGAAAAGGAGGGAGGGAGGAAGGGAGGGAGGAAAGGAAAGGAAAGGAAAGGAAAGGAAAGGAAAGGAAAGGAAAGGAAAGGAAAGGAAAGAAGGAAGGGAGGAAAGAAGGGGGTCAATTTGACCCGGGAGGACGCCACAAAGGTTAACTGGCAGACGTACAACAAAAGTGCATTTTGATCTGATCTTAAATCCACTGAAGACTAGGACTATAATCTTATAGTATATAACTGACAATGTATCATGCTTCTTCTCTTTGTCAACAAATCTCATGTGCAGAGAAAACCAACAATGAACTGTGTGTGTCCAAAGTCTAATATATTGTTTTTCTCTGTGCCGTAGTCCTATGTTGTTTTCCAAAAATGATTATAAATGAATAAATGAGTCACACTGCACTGATGTTAGGTTGCAGTTCTCCAGAAATTGACTCTGGCCCAACTTTCCTGCCACAGGCCGGTGCGGTGCCACAGCAGCCAAAAACACCTGCAGGTCAAACTCACTACCTCCATTCAAATGAATACAGCCTCACAGAGCGTCACTACCTGCTTGTGCTCATAACCGCTTGACTTTGTTCTACAAGTAAGATGGAACTGCATTACTGTCTTATATGAGGTCTTACTGGTCTGTGGAGCCATTTCTAAACTAACTAATAGGCCAAAAACTCTTAGTCTGACAATAACACAGGTCTGCAGCCTAGAGGAATAAGATATATGAGACTTTTCATACACACAAAACACTTTTCAGTAAGATTGTTGGTTTGGCTATGAAAATACATTCATAGCTATCATTTAACCTTCCTGTCGTCCTCCCGGGTCAAATTGACCCAGTCTGTTTTGACTGTTCCTTCTTTCCTTCCTTCCTTCCATCTGTCCTTCCTTCCTTCCTCTCTCCCTCCCTCCCTACTTCCTTCTTTCCTCCCTCCCTTCCTCCCTCCTTCCTTCCTTCCTCCCTCCTTCCTTCTTTCCTTTCCTTCCTTCCTTCCTCCCCACTTCCTCCACTCCTTCCTTCTTCCTCCCTTCCTTCCTTGACTCGAGGACAACAGGAGGGTTAATTGAAATATCACAGCTCATCTGCTTCATCAGGACTGTGTGGGTGTGGTTTGATTGACAGCGACAACATCCACAAGCAAACAAACCTCAAAACTAGCATCACATTCGAACACTGCTAAATCCTGAATGGTTTACAGACAAACGTTAAGCTTCACCTTTTTTCCCCCCAATCGATTCACGCCTATTACAAATCAGCGAGAAGCACACAGGCAACACAAATCCTTAAGTCTCTCATGTGAAACAACACTTTTCTAACCTGGACAGAGAACAGTGTGTTTTTGTAAGAAGACTCTCTAAAGAATCAGACCCTTGAAATTGTTTTACAACCTACTAATCCACAAAGACTTAAGCCAGCCCTAGCCAATGAAATGGGGTTAAAGCAAATTTAGAGAAAAGTTTGAGCCGTACATTCATTTGCAGCGCTGTTGACTTAACTATTGAAAGTATGTCAAACACTAACAGTCAAACACACACACCTACACCCAAAGGACCACAATGGAAATAAGCTCTTTGGGCTTTATTGTGTTTTTTTTTTATCCTTTTGATAAATACTGTACAAAGATATGATGCCTCCTGCTTGAAACTTTATTTATACATGCCATATATTTTTGGTATAGTCAATAAAGATTTTCAATTAATCAATCAATCAGTGACACCTGAGATTGAACATTTACTTTGAATAGATTTTAAAGGCTTAGGTTTGCAGTGCCATGTGTGGGGTTTGCTCTAAGGGAAAAATGAAAATACTTACAGAAATGATCTGCAAATATTGAACATGGAATCCATTTATATAGTTAAAAAAAAGAAAAGAATAAAAGGTTACTTTTTATGTTGTAATTTTGGTCTTCTTGGCTATATCCATAAAACTGAGAGACAGAGATAGTTTAAGAACTTTAACTTTTCAATATTCAACTCAGTGAATAGCGAGACTAGACAGCTCTGAAATTACATGTTAGGTTATTCTGAAAAGGTCATGCACTTCAAGGTCTTCCTGCATTCATACATTGTGTCACCACAGATAATTTTTAAAAAGGAGTTATTTCAAAATGCACTTACAGGAGCTTTCATTTTCTTTCTGATTATTCAAAGTTTAAAAGGCAAGGTGAGAAAAGTTCACATGGAAGAGTTTGAACTTTCTCCATTGACATTGATTGTTACAGTACAGGAGTCACTCTACACACATCTGAGACTGCAGCTGAGACTTTGCTCCATTATCTCTATAAAGAATTGATGAAATATAATCTAATGCCATTATCAACCTAATAGGAAACATTAAAGGAGCACTGAGGGGAAATATATGCAGATTATTATAACATAAACTGTTTTGGGAATATGAGAATAACAATAACAATAGAAACTTCAATGAAATGATGTTTGATTTATGTGCATATTTTGATCCTTGGTGATTAAACAGCAGTGACAAACATTTTCAGTATTTTTTTTTGAATAAAATAAAAAAAGATGAGATCATCTACCAGTATAAGATGTCTGGGTATCTCACATAGCTCCTTTAACCCTTGTGTCGTTCTCCCGGGTCAAACTGACCCTGTTCGTTTTGACTGCTCCTTCTTTCCTCCCTCCCTTCCTTCTCTCTTTCCTTCTTCCCTTCCTTCCTTCTCTCTTTCCTCCCTCTCTTCCTTCTCTCTTTCCTTCCTTCCTCCCTCCTTTCCTTCCTTCTTCCCTCCCTCCCTTCCTTCTCTCTTTCCTTCTTTCCTCCCTCCTTCCATCCCTCCTTTCCTCCCTCCTTTCCTTCCTCCCTCCTTTCCTTACTTCTTCCTTCCTTCCTTCCCTCCTTCTCTCTTTCTTTCATCCCTCCCTCCGTTCCTTCCTTCCTTCCTTCCCTCCTTCTCTCTTCCTTCCTTCCCTCCTTTCATCTTTCCTCCCTCCTTTCCTTCCTCCCTCCTTCCTTCTTCGTTCCTCCCTCCTTCCTCCCTTCTTTCCTTCCTCCCTCCCTCCCTCCCTCCTTTCCTTCCTTCCTTCTTCCTCCCTCCCTTCCTTCCTTCCTTGACTCAAGGACAACAGGAGGGTTAATGAGGCACTCAGTTCACTGTTGCAGCTTCAGCAGAGCACCCACAATGACTTTACCACCCTCAGAAGAGACACTGCTATCAGATAGAGATAACAGAGGTTGGGTGATTATATTCATCTCCAGCGAGGTTGCTAACATTATATTTATTTATGTCTGTGTTTGTTAGCCAAGAGGATATCTCAAAAAAAGAGATATCAATGAAATTTGGAGGAAAGCTCAGCCGCAGATAAAACAATGAGTGGTTAGTTTTTAGTGTGGATAGTACGAGCATATTTCCTGAACTCTGAGGTCAAATCTATCAATCTACCACTCCTCTAAATAATTGAATCCAACTTTATGAAATAAAGGAGTCGAGATATATGATAAATACACCATGCCATTTCCCTATTATCAAATTCTTGTAGCTGTAGCCTGACATAAACTCTATTTCACACACCTCAGGCCAAGCAATCTGTTGGTATATTCGAAGGCACCTCATCAACAAATGGAGCAACAACATTAATATAAAAGACCATAATTCAGTGGTCATTACTCTGACGCACATATAATCTTGCTCAATTGTTGTACAAAGCCCTAATATGGATGTAATGACGTTTTTCCTCATGAATCATGGCCATCATTAGCCAATTTGTGCAACCATCTAACCCTATAAAGATTTAATGCAGATTTGGATCAGGATTTTTTGATGTCTTCAACTTTGGACTGAAAGCTTAGAAGAAAGTGAAGCGAGTCATTAAACTGTTTGTATTGACTGATTAAAGGCTGACAGACAATTACCTAGGACTCATTTTATATCTGATCTACAGCACTGCTGTTCTTAGAAAATACCCACTGAGCCTTGCCAGACAACACAGAGCAAATCACTGTTTGCAGAACACTTTTGCAGAGCTTGTTACTAGACAAAGAAATGTGATAGCAACAGGAGAAAGTGATATCGCTTAGTAGAAGTACAACACTGCTGTCTATTTTCTGCAGCTGAGAGTGGAGTAATTGGTCTCTCTGGCTCTGCTATTTATCCATCTGCATGTTTGTTGAACAGCAGTATAAACCTGCAGCTCTCTAAAGACACCCTTTGATTGTCAGGGTCTGACACCAAATCCTGACATTTACTGTAGAGGTTTTAAAGAAAGACTTTATCATGGTTGTCTTAAAACAACAGTCAGGTTCCCAAAAGAACACTGAAATAGGTTTTTTCTTGCCATAATCATTCCTCCTGTTCATACGGACCATTAGAAGATCTTTTCATGATACACTTACAATGAAAGTGATGGAGTCCAAAATCCACAGACTTTCTTGTGCACAGAAACATATTCAAAAGTTTATCTGAGGCTAATATGAAGCTTACAAATGAGTCAAATCAGGTAGATATCTTCCAACGTTACAGTCTTTTTAGTGCCAATGTCTGTTTTTGTTACTATACTTCCACCACAGCTCAACAGGGAAACACTAAGAGGGAATTTGATGCTAAAATGACTGTAAATGTGACAGATATCCACTTGATATGACTAACATGTACTATTTACAACAACTTTTTAATGCACTGTTATTCCAAATGACTGTGTGAATATATTATGGATGTTGGCTCCATTACTTACACTGAAAGCACATTTAAAAGGGATCTTTCAATAGTCAGTATGAACAGGAGGAATGATTACATGACTGCTGTTTTAAGGCAAACTTGAAAAATCATGGACAACTGATGTTATCAAACCAGGAAAATATGGGTCATGTCATTGCAACATCTTTTTGGCCAACAATTGTTTGGCCAATTGACTTTTCCAATAAAAACTGAATCTGCAGTAAAGAGAACAATTATTAAGCAAGAGCACGATGACAACCTGGTCGAGAAACATAACAAACACAGAGGCGATGGGTATGAAAAATTCTACGACCTTCTCAGTTGGCAGATATCTTCTCAGTCATTTATTGGAGCTTTTGGAGCGACGTGTTAAACAGCGCTCTCCACCAGTATCATCAAACCATCAAAGGAGTGAATTTGAGAGAGTGATTTCTTGACAATCATCTTGAATCACGACAAGAAGCACTGAAGCTTTTCTCTTGGTGGCCCACCCAACACCTTAATGACACACGGATGTTAGCTTTTCCTTCAATTTACCACCGATCACTGTGTGTGTGCTTGTCCATCAAACCTATCAAACCAGTGCCAACAAAAACTGGCTTATAAACCTGTGAACTTGAACACAGCACAGAGACTACAGCCAGACCAGCGTGTATGTAGACGCTGACCTTGTGCAAGAGGAGACTACAAGTCTGTGATTTCAGCCTTAAAAAACAGACAGGAAGACAACATAAATTAGCCAACCATTTCAACACCGCTGTCAATATAATTAAGCAGGCTTGTCATAAGCTTATGGTGTTAGTGCGCTTGAAACAAATTAGTTCCTAGAAAGCGTTGTCCGGGCATGTTCGCTTGTTCTGAATGGCCGTATTTGAAGGCAGGGTGAAAACCACGCCATCACAGAGAGAGACAAGTTGTAATGAGTTGTACAAATGGGGATAACGGCACATATTTTCAGTCTCTCATCAAAGGCATTCATACTGTTCCATGTTCTTTGTTCTTTTAACTATGGCGGCAGCGGTCTCAGCACTTAGAGCCCAAGAACAATTTCCCTTCGGGGACAATAAAGTATCTATCTATCTATCTATCTATCAAAAGGTGCAAAGGATGACAAAAGAACACCAGGCCACCTTCTGCATGAAGGGGTCGAAACTGTTGGATTGTCGGTTTTTTGGAAAGTTACAAACGGAAATGGCTATTTGACAATCCGACGACCACTTCCAGCGCCTTAAACCTCTACTACTTTCTCCACATTTGCTCATACAAGTGTTTCAAGTCGGATTTAGCAAACTTTAGCAAACTTTTCTCAACTGCACAAGCTCATTGGAAATTGCTTGTTTCCACTAGATGACTAGAGTTCAAACCTTCAAACACCAGGCCACCTTCTGCATGAAGGGGTCGTGATTGTTGGATTGTTGGCTGTTTGACAATCTGACGACCACTTCCAGCTCTTAAACCTCTACTATTTTTTTCACATTTGCTCATACAAGTGTTTCAAGTCAGATTTAGCAAACTTTAGCAAACTTTTCTTAACTGCACAAGAAATTGCTTGTTTCCACTAGATGACAACCACCTGCTAACGAGGAAGTGCAAGTTCATGAGATTTGACACAATCAGCGATCTCATGGACTCATTTCATTCACAAAAAGAGCTGAAAACAATCAATCTCACACCTCGAACACACCAGCAAACCAAATTCTGACCTAATACCTAACAGCAGACCAAAAACAACTTGAAAATATTAATACAGCTGCCAAAGATCTATCCTCAGGCAAAGGTAGATGGAAGGAGGAGAGAATATTTTACATGGATGATGTTACACTGTTGGGTGTAACAGAGGATGTTCTCATTAAGGCTTTCAGAGTCACAGAGTTTTACGTGTATCTATTAATAACCACTTTTGGCACAAACTGTTGAGGTTAAACACTTTATAACATCGTGATCATAACCTAATTTGGACGAAAGCGTAACA
The DNA here is from genome assembly GCA_021039105.1 of Scomber colias. Lineage (NCBI taxonomy): Eukaryota > Metazoa > Chordata > Actinopteri > Scombriformes > Scombridae > Scomber > Scomber colias. The sequence goes on from JAJDFG010000143.1 coordinate 82,643, forward strand.
ATCCTTGACTCAAAAAACATGTTGAGACAGGCTGACTATCTGGACGTGACTCAAACAACAACTCTGGCCAACTCATTAAACTAAATATGAGGAAATTGGTGAATGCGTCAACCACTTTTACCCACTACTGAAGAATAAATACAGTAGTTGCGGTTCTCGCCTGAGGCCAGATGTCCTTAACTCTCGGAAAAGAAGCAAAGACGGAAGTGAATAACTGAGAGAAACCACACTAAGTGGGTAGAAACAACTGCTTTACAAGGTTGATAAGAGTCAAGTAGAGCCAACGATGGTGAACTACAGGCGGCACTCAACCACAAACGCTCAACCAACGGGGCAACAGCGCCCAACTGGCAGTTGTCAAGCTTGATGTGTGAGGGCGCTGGAGGTGTTCAGAAGATAACGGCGGGTGTAAAAGGATCCTACGTGGACAATGTTGCAGCTCACTTGTTTCTTAACCTCAGAATGGGTAACAGATGTGCGGGATTTAGAAGTGGAATTTTCTTTCCTGTATAACAAAGCCCTTGAAGCAGTTCACTCATGTAATATAAGTGTGTGTGTGTGGTGTGTGTTGGTGTGTGTGTAGAGAGAGGGGAATGGTGGGGTGGCAAGAGGAGGGTAGGAGGGGTGTATTACAGAGCTCCTCACTCACACACACAAACTCCCCTCCCACTTTGATCTCAGAGCACCAAAGTTGTCCTCCTTGAATCTCTCCAGTGAGCAGAGAGGGGAGGAAGGAAAAAAAAAAAAACACACCCACCTCTCTCACAACTCTTACATCTAATTATTAACAAGATGAAACAAAAATTAAATAACACTTACCCTCCTTTTTGTCTTTTTCACCAGCCTGCAAAAAGAGAGGAGTAGAAGGGGAGGGGAGGGGGTGAGGAGGAGGGGAGGGGGGGGCTCGTTAAATGCGGTACAAGCCAGAAGGAAATAATAATCTGAAGCTGAGATGTCCAGCAGCAACAACACTACCGCCCTGCAGCAAGTTTACTGTAGGCTGAGCTGCTTGTAAAAAATGTTTTAACAAAAATGCCTCTATTTCACACATGTCTTATGTAACAGGCTAAAACTCATGCGTGTGCAGTGTCAACATATTTCACAGTGGAAACAGTGTGCGCATTTACACAGCCAAAAGTTTTCAGACAGTCAAAAAAAAAAAAAAAAAACATTAAAAAAAAAAAAAAAACCTGTTGCTGTGTCGGCCCACTTTTTTCCGCTTTACAGCTGGATTTATTTCACTTTCTTGAGAGAAGAGAATCGGAGTGGTAAAAAAAAAAAAAGACGCAACACAGGGAATCGATATATACACACACACTTACCTTGTCAGCTGAAGTCACTATAAATCCTACAAGAAGCAACGCTAGTGACAGGACAGCCATCACGAGTCTTATTTTTTAGTTCTCTTGTTTCAAAACTTTATCCCAACGTGAAATTAAAATAAAGAAAAAAATCGGGGGGCAAAGAGTAACACACAAAAAAAGAAAAAAGAAAAAAGCTCAAAGCGCAAGCGTGACCCGGCTCATTCAAAAGTTATCAAAGTGGGTGTGCAGACTGTGCCTCTGTTATTTCAAAAAAAAAGAAGACAAAAAAAAGACATAAAGTAGTTAAAGTTTCATTAAAGTAGGAGTGAGGCGAGTTGCGACACTTTGTCAGTCAGTGTTTCTGTTGACTGAGTTTCTAGAAAGTTTGAGTTAGTAGAAACATCCCCTCTGCCGCTGGCCGGACAGAGCTGCAGTGTGAAGCTCTTGCAACCTGGCACTTGGCTCCCCTGGCTAATAAACGACAAGACCAGCCCTGCCTGACGTCACGCTGCCCTTTCCGCGAGCCTGAACACATGGTGGGACAGAGGAGGAGGAGGAGGAGGGAGGGAGGAGGGAGGAGGATGAGGAGAGGGAGGAGGAGGAAGAAGAAGCCCCCTCCCCATCCCAGCACAGGATGAGATACACAGTCAGTAGATCAGCATTGATGATAAATATATAAGCAGGGTTGAAAAGTTTACTTTGGTTTAGTATTTGAAATGTAATAAGTAATATAACTATTTCAATTACTTAATCAAAGTAATGTAACTTATTATATTTGATTACTTTTCTAACTTTCTAACCAATGTTTCCAGCTGTTAGGGTAAATGTTCCCATTAAGCACCAAAATCTAAATTCATCTAAGGGAGATCATTTCTTATAAAGCCAGATTTATCTCTTATTTGAAAATGTATTCATTAGTTCATGTAGATTTTGGAATATAAAATAAATATATTTGATTAAAAAAAAGTCAAAAGTCTGACATGAAGCTTAATTGGTACTGTGACTCCATTCGAGCCTGTGTCATTGATTTAAAAAAAACAGCAATATATGTATTCAGTAACATGTTTAAATATTAAATATTAAAAAATGAGGATAAAACCCTCCTGAGCAAAATCTTGAAGGTCTGACTTCAGATGTAACCTCCTTTATAATCATCAACATTTTCATCAGTAACTGTATTTCTTTCCCGCAGTAAATGTAACAGATTACAGTTACATTCATTTTGTAATTAAAGTACATAATGTTACATATAAGTAGTTACTCCTCCAACACTGTATATAAATATATAAAATGTCATCAACACACCTGTAGAGTAACAGAAGTGATCATAATGGAGGTTTTGAGGAGGTAGATATTGATTTATTAGTCCCACTGTGGAGAAATTTACATTATTGAAGCAGGAAGTGGATAGCAAAAAACAGAAAGAGCATCTATAGAAAGAATAAAGAACAATAAATAATTACACAAGCAATAAAAAGAAGGAAAAAAGTAAGATTATATATAAAAGTAATATTGGTGTTAAGTAATAAGATACTTGAGTTTGATATTGTTACTGTAATGAAAATACAAGTTTAAAAGCAGTAAAAGTGAAGATGCTTTGAATAGTCTATTTATCAATGAGCTTCCTACAAAGTTGAATTAACAGTTTTTTCAGGTGCCCGGCAGGTCGGATGTTTCTGAGTCTTGGAGAAGTTGCCACAGTTATTTTGTGGTTTTTAGGCGACTCAGCTGTTTCTGTCTCTTCATGTTTATCCCAGACTGACTCCATGATGTTTGAGATCAGGACTCTGCAGGGGCCAGACCATCTGATCCAGGACTCACTGCAGGTATGAAGACCATCACTCAGATGATGGTGATACAGTATGGATACAAATCTAAACATGTAAAAGCGCCTGAAACTTGTGTATATTACTACTCACTCTCTCTCTGTGTGTGTGTGTGTGTGTGTGTGTGTGTGTGTGTGTGTGTGTGTGTGTGTGTGTGTGTGTGTGTGTGTGTGTGTGTGTGTGTGTGTGTGTGTGTGTGTGTTTCATATCTACAATGACTAATAGAGACAATTAGGCAAAAAAGAAAATAACTACATATAAAAAGTTACTCAGACGTCGTAGTTGGAAATAATACAACACAATAACACAACATGAAGATTTCTACAGTGCAGAGAAAGTCTGACTCTTTTTACAATACAAATCATATTTTACATCAAGATCTAACATCAACAAACACATATACAGTATCTTGCACCCTGTCATATTAATGCCAATGTTCATTTATGATCATGCATTTGTAAATTTGTCTAATAAACTATTGTAAATGTTCTGTAAATTAAGTGTTCTTTTCTACATAAAGTCATTCATTTAACTTAAATACAGTACTTTACTTTTTTTTTTTACATTAGTCTTCATAATTAGTTTTTTAAACATGCAAATTCCTGTCAAATCAAATTGAAACATTCATACAAAGCAAAACGTTGTCCCTACAGTAAGATAAAATAAGATAAGATAGGATTAGATTAAAATAAGATTAAAATAAGATAAGATTTTATCTTTATTGATCCCCTTTGGGAGAAATTCAAAAGTTACAGTGGAAAAAACCGTAGCAGTGTACGGGTGAAAATGTACTAAAAATAGAATCAACTATAAATAAGACAGAAATAGAATAAAATAAAATACTATCTACAGTAAACTGGATCTCTGTGTAATATATAAATGCATATAAGTGCATTATGCAGAAGAAGAGTATGTTATATATCTCACAGATCTGTAGTCACCAGTAGAGAGCTGGTATTTTTCCCTCTTTAGGTCGCTCGATTCAAAACTATTCAGGAGGAAAACTGGTGAGATCTACGTGACGGAGAACGTGAGTCTCATTTTCTTTTGTACTGAACAAATTTAGATGATTCAAGAGAATTTATTATCCATGAAAAGACTCGACAAAGCCCTGAGATGGTTTAGTGTGCACGCAAACCAAAAAGTAAGTAGGTAAGGGCTGTTTCATTTGGATTCATTTAGGGTTGTTATCGTTGTCTTAAAGGCCTGAACAAGAAAACTAGGTGGATTATTGAATTATACTTTATTCTGATTTCGCTACAGCTGTATTATATTGTATGTTTTTGTCCGTTATTTAAGAATTTTGTTGTAGTCAGTGATGGTCTGAAGATTTTCTCTATTTGGATTTAGAAATGTATAAGCAGCACTCTGGTCCTGGCTTGTATGACTTTGGGCTGACCATAGTTATATGTATGGCACAATAATAAAAGCAATGTATTTATTAATTCAATGATAACATCAACATCAATAATCCCAGTCATATCCTGATATCACTTTTCTCATTAAGCACATTGTGGACTGGGATGAATCTATATTATTATCTTCTCTATTTCTTAAAATGTCTCTTCATTCATTGGTTTTTAATTTAATGTATTTACTTCATCTTTTATTATCAGTAGTCAAAGTAGTAGTAGTAGTAGGTTTTTTGTATTTTTTGTAATGTATATCTAAATTCAAATTTGCTTACTTGGCATATAAAATACATTGTAAGGATTACCATAGTTATAT